>JAJLRJ010000012.1:1250000-1342500 GCA_024195265.1 Dendrophyllia cribrosa | reverse complement strand
GACACGTCACGGATATGTTGTAGTTAATTTTTTATTTTAGGTAATTTTTGTTTTTCCTTTGTTTCAAATTCATTAGCATATATTACCATACCCAAAAACAATGGAAAAATAAAAATTACCTGAGATAAAAAATTAACTACAACAGACATATATGAAAATAAGAATGTTTCGGTGGTATCCTAGTGACAATATAACAGGGAAAGTAGGTAGAAACATTTCAATATAACAGGGAAAGTTGGTAGAAACATTTCAATATAACAGGGAAAGTGGTAGAAACATTTCAATATAACAGGGAAAGTAGGTAGAAACATTTCAATATAACAGGGAAAGTAGGTAGAAACATTTCAATATAACAGGGAAAGTAGGTAGAAACATTTCAATATAACAGGGAAAGTAGGTAGAAACATTTCAATATTCCAGTTGGCCACTGTCCCTTTAATTTCGAAAGTTTCTAAACTCTGAAAGCCTGTCGTTTTTTTTTTTTTGCAGCTTGTCAGCAGGCTGCTTCTTTAGGAGGTTCCTGTAACATCGAGTGCTGTGAGGGAGACATGTGTAATCAAGTCAATACCACTGCCGGCAACTCTACCAAACCAGAAGTCGCAGGTAGCTTTACTTTTAGTGTAGTTAACTTATTTTAATGGTAACAGCCTGGTCAGTTTTGATGCGAAAATGCTTAGAAAGACCCATCTTCCTTTTGTGGTTTATTTTACACAGCTTCTTCGCTCAAGTGTCAAAAGTGTGGACCCATGGATGATCCTTGTGATGAGGCCAAAGTTACCAGTCTCGAATGTGGGGGATTGGCAGACAGATGCCTAACTGTCTCAATGAAAATGGGAAATACCACCATGCTGGTTAAAAACTGTGGCTATTCAACGTTGAATTGTCAAGAAGATAGCCAATACAATCGTAAGTATAGCAGCTACAGATCCTTGCAATAGGCCATTTGATTGTTATATTACCTATACTATTACCTTCCGGCATTTGCGAAACATTTCAAATATTGATCACGTGATACGTCACAGATATATATGTATGTAAGAATGATTCGGTGACATTTGGCAATATAACATGGAGAGTACATTTTTATTCTCTTTTATTCTCTCTATTTCTCCTTTTTTTTATACAAGTAAAAGTTCCTGTTTCTTGACCGATATATATGTATGTAAGAATGATTAGGGGACATTTGATAATAAAACATGGAATTATTTCAGTTGGCCTCTGTCCCTTTAATTTCGAAAGTTTCCAAACGCTAAAAACATTTATTTTTTTGCAGCGTGTAAGATTGCTCCTGTTGGAGCTTCCTGCAACATCAGGTGCTGTGAGGGAGATATGTGTAATCTTGCTTCTCCTTCTACCACTGTTGCACCATCGACCACTATCAGCAGCCCTCTCACCCCACCAGGAACCGAACCACCGCCCGCTGTAGTCAAAGGTAGCTTCATTTTGAAACTAAAGTAGTATAACGGGTCCTGCTGGGGTCTCTACCAATCAGAGAGCCGGATATGGATCATGTGATCGAAAGAATTTCCGACGGCTTCACTCCGGAGAGTCGCATATGTATGATCTCTCTCTGTCTCAGTAAGACCTCCGAAGGTTCCAAAGACGTCATGGGAATATGTTGGCCCCATGATTGCTTACTTTTTGTCATGCTGTCTGCGCTGAGAAAACTATTATGTTGATGGGACAGTACTGTGCAAAAGAAATGCAAAAGGACACTCGCAAATTTCGCGGAGTTTGGCGAAACGTCGTTTGGCTAAGTGAAATTTCGCCGATAATTCAGCGAAACGGTTTTGCGAATAATCGGTAAAATTTCGGCGATATTTCGCGAAAACAATAGGCGAAATTCGGTGAAGCTCAATTGCATTACTTTTGCACAGTACTGTACAACTGTTAGCTCTTAATCTTCAATGTACTTGGAGTCTCTCCAAGCCGAAAAGTCTCGATATATTTTATAGTCAAAACTATAACACTTGAGTGGCTTTGCTGGGGTCCATAGTGTCTTTCTTAAAACACTCGAGTGGCTTTGCTGGGGTCTATAGTGTCTTCCTTAAAACATCTAGTGGCCTTGCTGGGGTCCCTAGTGCCTTCCTTCCACAATTCGTGGGATTTGAGATTCAACATCACCAAGTTTGATAATATAGCTATCAAATCTTTCTGTTAATAAATAAACAAATTAAAAAAAAAACTGAAAAGATGATTACAGCAGGGAGTTTTGAAGATTTACTCACTACGCTTGTAAGAAAAAAGTTAAATAGAATATTTATGTAGTCAGATCTGATCGTTTCCTTTGTTTAACTTTTAGGTCGCTTTTTCAAGGTAAATTCCTCTCCTGTGTGTTTCGGATCTAAAAATGACGAGTATGGCATGTTCTCTGTTCCATCAACTGGCGATTTAGCCGCCATAAAGTTGGTACATCTGTACGGTTACGTGGCGTGTTATTCAACAGCAAAATGGTCTCTCTGGGGCTGTGGTGGCCCGAAAGTAAATGTTGTCATAACAACCTCTGCCAATGACGCCATTTTGCCGCCAGCTGAGTTCTCTGATGCCGGACATTGGGCCATAATTCCGGGATATACGTCATTCTCTCCTGAGCTTGTTCTGTCAGTTTTCTCCCATCCTCTCCAGGTGACTTCCGGTGAAGAGTTTCATTTGTGGTACGGTGAAGATTTCGTGGATGATAGAGAAGGCGACAACCGAGGAACAGTATGCTCCGATGTTTATGTTCTCTTTTTTTGAATAGATTTGTTGTTTTATTCAAGGCAGATTTAAAAGAAAATAACGTCATTGATAGTCGTTCTATGTGTTTTCTTTATATATTCGTAGAAGAGCTAGTTCCTAGGGGAGGTACCCAGGTATACAATCTTTTCTCATTTAAGAACGTATAATTTTTGGGCTGAGGCTGAGCTGGGACTGGACACGTTCTTAACTCGTTCTTAACACGTTCTTAGGATAAATGGTGCAGTAGTTTCGTAAATCATAGTTCTGTGTAAGAAGAAAAAATATTAGAAAAAATAATATTGCTAATAATTACACATGCTTGCTATTATAAAATAAAAAAAAGACTAGTATACGGTGTTTAGCTCTTTGTTAACATGGTAGATAGCTAGAGATGGTCGAAACTACTTCTTGGCACGTTCTTAAAATTCTTGCCAATCTCAGCCTCAACGTTCTTATAGAAAAGTTTGTTATATAAAAAAAGGAAATGCAATAGTGACGGGGGAGTTGCAAATGAGTTCTGTAAAGCTAAAACAAGACCAAACAAATATCCAACGGCCCAGAACGTATTAAACCCATAAAAATCCTTTTTTTTTTCAGATACCATGCACCTCATCAGAACCTCTAATTTCATTGGACCTGGGTATCACGCACATGTATTCCCCACTCCACAAACTATGAAAAATACCATAATAATCTTTTACGTGCAGGCTCAGCCCCTTCCGGGATGTATTATTCAAGTCTCCTTTGTTAGAATGGTACATTGGAATTCAGAGTACATGTAGGAACGGGATGTAGCATTGTGTGTTCGTATACAAATGTTCACCGTATGCAAATTGCCAAGAAGTTGAAGCATAGCACGTGCAGTTCGTGCTGAAAACTAATAGAAATTGAAAAAAATCGGGCTTACATCAAGCACCACCTAAACCTGCACTTTAAACAGTATTATGGTATTTTCCATAGTTTCTGTTGTGGGGAATTGTTTTCAGGGCTGGGGTCCATTGTTCTGTTGTTTGTTCTATTGCTTTCTCAGCCAATCCTATGAGGCGTTCCGAGACGTGCATACCGCATCCTTTTTTTCTTTTTTCTTTCACCCGAAAAAGGTGACCAGAAATTTTCTAATCAAACAAATAGTCCTCAGACTGTTAATTTCAAACCCCAGGAAAAGCCTTCCCTGCTCCCCGTCACTATTATAGCTAAACCCCCCCCCCCCCCCCCCCCCCCCCCCACTCCGTGTTGATAAAAACAGAAATTAGTTTTTTTTTTTAAAGTAAGGTAAACTGAAGGAATGATTAAAGAAAAAAAATTCTATGTATTCTATGTATTCGCTGAGGGATGGTTTATGTCTATCCTCACTTTCTTTATCGCGACAACGACATGATATTTCTAATTCTTTGCCTATTACTCATGGTCACGCGCCGCTGTGACGTGGGTCAATTGGCAAACATTTGGATTCGAGCTCTCATTGTTGCCATCACCACGGGTAGTATCGAAAACGAAGCACTCGAAAACGAAGACCGAAGCACGAAGCACCCTGACAGTCGAAAACGAAGCACCCAAAACTCGAAAACGAAGCATCCGAAGTCGAAAACGAAGCATCCGAACTCGAAAACGAAGCACCCGAACTTTTTGAAGACCTCGTAAAACCCGCTATACTTTTTCGATTTGAATTGAATTGAAATATGTCGACAACCGGAGAAAGAACCACATTTGTGATCGAGACCCTACTTCAGACCAAAATATGCAATTTTACCTACACTGTTTCAGACCTGACCCAAAATTCGATACCCTATTTCAGACCAGGAAGTACTTCCGTTTGCGTAAACATTTTAATCAAACCGCATTTCTCATGGAATTAAAAACGTAGCTTCGTCTTAAAACCATACCCAATTCTAGACCAGAGTGCGCAAACCATACCCCATTTCAGGCCAAAATGGTCAAAATCTATACCCTATTTCAGACCAAAACGGCTTGAAAACCATACCCTTTAGCGCCGCACATACCTATATAGCTTATGTAAGGGAGTACCCCCTCCCCCGGGATTCACAGTCATTTTCTAAAAACATCGGACCGCGAAAGAACGTCAGCAAAAATGTAATCGTTAACGAATGAAAAGAAGAATGGTTTGTTTGCAAACTTATTGTCATCGAGGAAAGCAAGAAAGATTTCTCATGCAACAAGAATTGCTTTTAAGTGATTCATTTTTTATTCGAAACAAGTTTATATCCAGTTGGGGGTAATATCCGGTCCTGTAACGTGAGGCACGCTTATTTGTTTTAAATAGTTTTTGGTTCCGAGCTGTCGAAACACCCAGAGGGTCTACGTTTTACGGATCCGAGGTCTGAGTTTTCGAGACACCCCGGAAAGCAGTGTAATTTGTACTTGTGTGACTGTTTCGCAATCGAAACCGGATCACAAGTGTGGTTCATTTTTCGGATCGAAAATCGAAAACGTATAGAGGGTGCTTCGTTTTCGAGTTTGGGTGCTTCGTTTTCGACTTCGGGTGCTTCGTTTTCGAGTTTTGGGCGCTTCGTTTTCGACTGTCAGGGTGCTTCGGTCTTCGTTTTCGAGTGCTTCGTTTTCGACACCACCCATCACCACGTGCGATTTGGTAGAGAATTGGCGTTCGCGCTAGTTTTTCTAACTTTTTGCTGCTACACCGTGCTGACGAGACCCAACCAGGTCGAAACAGCTCTCCACGGTTGCATTTTAGCTTTCAGTTTGGGCTCTATCATGTCGCTGTCGCGTTAATTGTTCTACGTAGTATGAGCTTTGCTCACTATGTTTGTATTACTATTTTTGGCTGATCAGATCTTCTTGTTGCGGAATCTTCCACTGCGTTAGGAATTTCCCCGCGCTCGCTGTTTCAACAAACACTCAGGACTGTATCTATCGTTTTCTTCACTTTATTGCGACTTTGTCAGTACATCCCACATCCGTTCTGATCATTCTGATCGTTCAAAGACCTTCTAACTTAAAATTACAATATTCACTAGTTTTATTATCACCAGACGTAAACGCCTTGTCTACGTAAATCCGGCCGCAAACCTAAGTTGGAAAAAGCTCACTATTGTTTCTTTACGATCAAACACTTGTGCATAATACTAATTTCCTAAAGGATAGCGTGGGCTACAATTATCTAGTAGTTATTTACCGAGCATAATCGGATTACAATCTTTTTTAAACCACTAACGATTGATTACTTATTCCTTTTTACCAACTGATGATATCTCTTATTCGTCATAGGATGTGGTTATTACATCTAATGCAAATTTCTGCTCGCAAAAGCACTAAAATTACTGAAAACGTGCTTGAACTTAAAATAACAAAACTACGGAAAATAATACTCAAAACTTGTCATGACAACACCATAGGATTTCATAAACTGACTCAAAAGTTAGAACAAATGGTGCCATGCAAAAGTACCACTGAAGAGGTTTCATTTGAATGGGCACACCATAGGATTTTATCAACAGACTCAAAAGTTAGAACAAATGGCACCATGCAAAAGTACTGCCAAAGAGGTTTCATTTGAATGGTCACACCACAGGATTTTATCAACAGACTCATAAGTTAGAACAAATGGTACCATGCAAAAGTACTGCTGAAGAGGTTTCATTTGAATGGTCACACCATAGGATTTCGTCCACAGACTCTAGCCTGCATAACAGGCGTTATTGGAAAAGTTCATCGCTATAAATTGTCAAAGCCTTACCAGGATAGTGTTTACTACTCCAAGAGCATATGGAAAGCTCGACGTCGGCGTCCGAGCAACAACAGACCGAACAGCTTTGCTGCCGTCCTGCTTTGAATTGCTGAAATTACTAAACAACAAAGCAAATCAACCGAGTCATTCCAAACCAAATCAACCGAGTCATTCTGCTCTCGCCCATGGCGGTCACGTATACAAAGCAAATGAACTGAGCCCTTATGCTCAGTGGCCATATTTGCGCCAAATGACCCGATGTAGTCAGAAACCAAATTTAAAACAAGTTCAAACATTAAACAATGGAGATCAGTCTACAGAATGTATAATAAACAAAGCGCCTGTCGTACAAGCAGGGGCACCCAACGAAATGTTTCGGTAAAATATCTGTTCGGATGGAAGGTTGGCTAAAAATTTCGAAAAATATCACTGAGCGATTCCCTAGACTTTTCGAGGTTTTTCGGAAAACCATGAAGTTGCCCTAGAATTTTCGGAAATAATGCGAAAACCATGAAGTTGCCCTAGAAATTTCGGAAATAATGCGTTCCCTTTTTTATGTCTCATAATTTTCGAATGTTTTTTTTTGTCCGCTAAAATTTTCGTCTGTCGTTAAAAGCTGCTTAAAATTTCGGTGAGCACAGGCAGGGCTTTCATTAAGGGCCGGGCACCGGGCAAATTGACTGGCATTACGCGAGCGGGCCTTCGGCACGCGAGAGCTCCGCTATAAACGTGATCAAACAAACGGAACAAAGATGAATCCTGTATATGAATGCAATAGAACAACTGAGTTTAGATCCTGCTGTTTGGAACCATAAGGGAAGACTCAGTGCCATTCGTATAATTTACACCCCCTAACGTTTTCGGATGGATAGGTTTTACGCCTATAATATTCGGATGAGCATTTATATTGCCTAGTATTTTCGCTAAATTGCTATACGCACAAGTATATAAAAAATGTCTCCTAAAATTTTCTTATGAAAGTATTGGCTACTCCATGTCCTCGAACTTTCGAAAATACCCATCAGGATAGCTAAAACTTTCGGATGAGGAAAAAAAGCCCCCTAGAACTTTCGAAGCGACCAAAGTTCCCCTAAGATATCCGAACAGATAAATATTTTTTAGGGCAGCTTCAAATTAACCAAACAGGCTTCTAAAGCATAGAGAAATACATATTAGACATTTCTGACGTATTTGGAAACATTCGGTCGTTGGGTGCCCCCGTACAAGCTGGGTAAAGTTGAACGCACTTCACTTATCTTTGATAACTCCTAGTTAATATTTGATCTGGTGAGCGGAAATTAGGCATTTCAATTCTTGCATTTTAACAGCTAAGGTGACTGATACTGATTGATGTCAAATGTGAAAATATTAAAAATAAAAAAAAACTTTCAAGTCTGTGCATGTAGATACTACAATGTGACCATTGGGTCACTGTTTGTTTTTAGTTCGTATTTTACAAAATTTAATTGGGGATTTCATTTTCCGTGATGTTTGTCGTCGCTCAAGGTTTTTTTCCTGCGGCTTATCCTACCCACGTCACAAGAGCCAAAAAAACAAACAACAACAACAAACTTCTGCTCTCATTGTGGCCAGGGGTCAAAATTACTGATCTAAAATCCCATATGAGTCTCATATAACCGTTTTCTGTTCATAGTATTTTATACTGATCACTGATATGATTCAGTATCGCCTGAGTCTCTAAAATAATCCCAATGTTATTGTTGTGTAGCCTTTCGTTTGCGCCCGCTCTTCTTTTCAGCTCTGAGCAAGCAAATGGGACATTCGTGACAGCCCCCTGGAGCTCATTGGGGCAGCTCTTAGCGGCCCACGTAAATTGTTATAGGATGCATTTACAATCGTTGTTACAGCATACCACTACACACGAAAGTCTGGGGCGTATATATAAAGCGCATTTTACTGCTAGATTATCGCACAGTTCGGTCAGTGCACAAGAAGTGCACGTTACTTGATTTCATAAATCATGGAAACTTCGCATTTTGTTCTTTTCACCTTGGTTATTCTGAACATATCGTCCATTGGTAAGTAGATTAATTTTTACTTATTGTAGCAATGCATTCCTGCTGTCATCAAACATTTTTGGTGACATGCCAGTGCCTCTTGGAAACTTGAAGCTCTTCATATTCGTATTGAAATCCTGATATATTAAAAATCTTCTGGCCAGTAGATCTTATCTTCCGTGGCACAGAATCTTTGCGCTTATCTTCAGTCGAAAGGTCGAAACAGTAGATTGTAAATTCACTTTAACATAGCAACACGGTTAGCCAGACCTGAAATGATTAGCACTCAAAACAAGAAAGCAGACGCGGCATGTTTTGCTCTTATTGAGGCTCGTAAACGCGTCGTAGGTAAAACACAATGAGACTCACTCAGGCAGGTCCATACATGTAATAATACATGCAAATGAACACTTTTTTAATAAAAACAAATTTCCAAGTTGAAATCTCTTGGCTTCATCCTAGGAGAATGGAAACTAGCCAATATCCTGTCTGAATGACTCAGAAACCCAGGAAAGGGGACTTAAGGGAGTTAAAATCCAAAATATTTCCCGGGGGAGCATGCCCCCCGGATCCCCCCAGAAGCTTGCGCCTTTGGCGGCGCTCGTTGTTTCGGAAATGGGTCGCCATTTACAGCTGTTTCGAGAAAGGTTGTCGGAAAAAAGCGCAAAAGTGCACGTGACAATCCCGAAAAATAATATGGGATATGATCAATGAATTTTTATAAGTCAAATACATACATATACATACATAATAAATACATGAAACCCGCGATGCCTCGTCCGTACAGGGACGATCTTAGATGGCGAGCCATTTGGATAAATGAGTTTTTAGGATATAACGTGGATGACTACCCACAATACCTTTCTGGATTGTCGCGTGCACTTTTACGCTTTTTCCCGACAACCTTTCTCGAAACAGCTGTATACTAGATCCGCACCTGTTCAGTGACACTTCACCGTATCTCAAATGCATATGTCGATAGTCATTCTAGAAGATAGTTTTTTTTTGCGTCTTTTGCGTTTTCTACGTCTCCGCTATAACTATCAGTCTGCTGTGTTGTTTAACATTTGTTAAAGATTTTCTGCTGATCCAGATCTTTGTCACAGATCCAGCAACACTCACTGGTTTGAAATCGCGGTTCTGTTCATTTGGTGTTAATAATATATATATAGATAGGCTGAGCCTAACAGCGTTGCTCTGTGAACAAGCTTAACTAAGGTGAAAGGTCGGAAGCACAAGAATTAAGATTGACGAAGGCTATATTTCAATTTTAGCAATTCTCAAAAACAGTATTACGCGACCGTCTGCACAGTACATTTAGACCGTACAAAAGTTCACAAAAACAACTTTTTCTCCGTCTAGAATAACTAGTACGACTACTTTCCGAATAAAATACACTTGTTGCTTGTCAAAAATTGCCCGAGAAACTGATTTAAAAATATTTTCATAAGGCGATGCGAGTGAAGATAGAACTGTACTATAAAATCAAAGTCTTGTTTTGTTTAGATACATAAAATCGCTTATCAATCTATCTAATGAATGAACAAACACATAAAAATGGACAACACACTCTTCTTTCGAAAAAATTTATTCAAATCTCCATTAGTTTACGTTTAAAAGCAAAACTCGTACCATTTATAGCTCATCGAGTTCAAGCTTTCTTCGATGAAATTCAATAGAAAATTTAGTCTGAATTCGATCACAATAATGGCAAGATGTCTATGGTAAAACTCAATTCGAATTTGCTTGTCACCAGCTTTAGGATATGTGACTCACAACTGAATCCAGGCGTATCGATGAAATCGCACGGCTTGCTATATTTCAATTTTATCTCGCGGCTCTTTCAGTTCAGTTTAGTTTGGTCATGTATAGTTGAAACCAAAATCCTTCAAGTGGAAGTGATGTGTATTGTATTCAAATAAAATTGAGGTCTACTACACTCGACTCCTTCTTTTGTCCTATTGGCTTTATTTTCAGTGACACTGTCCGAGCTGAATTTTCTAAGAAGATAAAATAATGTTTTATGTTTTGGCACTCCTACTGAACACATTGCAGATACTACTCCATTGTCGTGTCTGCACTGCATAATTATATTATTAATCGGGCTGGCTTGGTGCCAAGCCTGAAGCTAGAACAATTCTTTGGCTTATTACATGTAGCTTTCCATTGAATGAAAACCCATCTTCAGGCAAACTCAATCGCATCTGTTCCACACTATGCTTATCAAAATGATCAGGAATGTAATCCAATGTTATTGAATATGAACAATAGAATTGAGAATTGTTAAAATTTTCTCGACTTTGAAAGAAGACCAATATCCCCACAATTTTGTTATTACGTTAGCGTATACTTCATGTGCATGCGTGTCAAAATAGTACTTATGTTACATAACGAAAAAAAATGTTAATTATCCTCGTGACTGACATAGAAAGGATACAGAACATAATCTCAATGATCGAAACAACGCCGACTGACATTGACCTTGAAAACTCTTCGATGAAGTCCAGTATTTTTTACGAAGCCAAACAACGGCAGAAGTGTGGTATATATTCAAATTTAGAAGGAACCAGTTTCTCAAATGGTTAGATTTAGGCAGTTGAAGTCTTATCGTGGAATGTCAAAAAGATCCATTGAACAGTGACCCAATTTTCTAATTTTCTCACTTTTTATATTTTGCATGAAATTTAACCTCTAAAAGTATATAAGTTGGGACTTTCTACATAATCTGATAAAAACGTATTTTATTGCCAAACGCTGCACCAATGAAACCCGCCACAAATCAAATACTATGGTGACTCCTATTAAAGTACACCTATTATGTGATTTCATAAGAAACATCGATGAGTTATTAACACCAATAAAGTGGAAAAAAAGATAAGAAACATCGTTTAAAGCCTCTTTTTCACTACCGACATAAGCATTGGAGCATAAGAATTTACGTCAACTGAAAAACAACCTTGACATAAATTGTAAACCTTATATAGCGCACTTTCTGTGTGATACTCAAATGCGCTTTACAACACTGTTTAGGGGACTTTGCTAGACTGCTAATGCAGTTTACAATTAAAGTGGAATGCGATACAGGTGCCCCCGTAACTTAAACAAAGCCAGACCACAGACGACACCGGGGACTACGTCCCCTACTCTTTGCGAAGAGTGCTATGGGAACTTTAACGTTCCCTGCTGGAAGGACAACTGACAAATGTAGGCGACAAGACCAGCGGCTTATTGTCACCACCCAGTGTCGTGATCATCTGCATGAACTGAGGCAGATGTTGAGCACATTCCACAAAATTAATATTTTTATCATCCTTTTCTCACATATTTCAATGCTAAACCAAATACCAATCTAAACCCTTAAAGCCCGATTTTACTTCTCGTATCTAGTTCTTGTTGTACTTTATGATAAGCTTCTTTTGTTGACATCAAGCTGCTCCTGTTTTTAATACCTGGGAAAGTTATTTTCAATTGTTCATCTGAAAAGAAAGTAACTTAAACTGCTTTTCTTAGAAGCTTGCAAAGTTTGTTTAGACCTATTTCATGTAGATGTGCCATTCCACATGAGAATTTAAAAAAAAAATAACAATTTTTTAATTGAGTGACTTTAGAACATTTTTTTTACAAACCAAAATGTACCATTGAGCAGTAATGCCATACTTTTCATACTTTTTTGGCATCTTAGCATGGGTCTAGAATCCAAGAAAGTATAACGGCGGGGCAAAACCACCCATCCAAGAGCACTTACATGTACATCATATCATGTCATATCAAAACTCAGAAGCATTAAAAAACAGATTTTGATTCCAAAATGCTTATGGAATTGCAGAGAGTTTAAAACTATACATCTGGGACAAATTTTGAAGTGCCAGAGCGTTTTGTTCAAGAGTTATACATGTACATGTACAATGTACTAGGTGAACGAGTATTTACTAGATATTTTTAGTAAAAATGTATGGAGTGGCATCTTGGTGTACCACTTCAGTATGTACACCAAAACTTCAAAGTCATTTACTCAAAAAATCTCATCACAGAAGATTGGATTCACTTCTGTGTGGTCATGTCTGTTATGGTACAATTCTACATGACTTTATTCTCCAAGGGACTATCAAACAAAACGGTCTTAACATGTTAATTTCACATGATGCTGAACAAAATTAAACCAATTTTGTATTCGTGATCTAGAGGTCGTATCGATTCTGAGTTTATTTTACATTAGGAGCTGCAAACTGCATGTACGCTTCTACAGCTGTACATCATACACATGTAGAAAAAAATGACAAAATTTTATGATCAATTAGCCTTCAATTATATTGTGTGCTGTCGCATCAATTTAAATGATTGAATATTCCATGGCGTTGAAAGAACTTTTAAGATTGTGTATATTTTACATTAGGAACTAACGCTAGTGTGTTTGTTTGATCCACTGCAGGTGTGGGAGCTTTAAAATTCCTCAAGAATCCTGAGCTATTCTTGAGTTCTAACGTTGGCATGAATCTTGACTTCAATTGTACAACTGATGACCCAAATGCTACAGTGTCTCTTTTGTATACTAGTTCTTATGGCCAGGCTTTGAATGAAAAACCTGTTACACCAAATAAACTTGATTTAAGGGGACAAGTATTTACGTTATCGAACCTTGTTCTTTTGGATGGTGGACAATATGCTTGCAAGGCTACAGACCAGTCAGGTCAAACTATTCAATCAAGTGCTACATTCGTATTTGTAAATGCAGGTGCGCTAATAACATTTTTATTTTTAGAACTGTTTTCACTTGAATTATACTTGTTAATGTACATTAATTATTCGACTGTGACGTCATGTTACTGTACCTTATAAGGAAAAGAGAACATGCAAAATATCCTAGCGTATTACACAGTAGATTATTGTATTACACAGTAGATTGTCGTATTACACAGTAGATTGTCGCATTACATAGTAAATTGTCGTATTACACAGTAGATTGTCGCATTACACAGTAGATTGCCGTATTACACAGTAGATTGTCGTATTACACAGTAGATTGTCGCATTACACAGTAGATTGTCGTATTACACAGTAGATTGTCGTATTACACAGTAGATTGTCGTATTACACAGTAGATTGTCGTATTACACAGTAGATTGTCGTATTACACAGTAGATTGTCGCATTACATAGTAAATTGTCGTATTATACAGTAGATTGCCGTATTACACAGTAGATTGTCGTATTACACAGTAGATTGTCGTATTACACAGTAGATTGTCGTATTACACAGTAGATTGTCGTATTACACAGTAGATTGTCATATTACCCCTTAGTATCCCGGTTTGAAGACACAGACGGCTACAATGAAAGGAATTTTTGAGTCGAATAATAAATCCATTATTCGATGGTTTACAGATAATACGTGCAGACATTTTACTCATTGCTAGGCAATGCGTAAAATATCCGCAAGTATTGTCTGTTAAACCATCGAATAATGTGTATGCATCGACAAAATTGCCATCGGATGGGATCAGTGGATTGGATAACGAATAAGATCACATATTGAATCCAAGAAAAATTAAACTACATGTAATTTTTTTTTGTTGGATCTGTATTTCATGATCTTGGTTAAGGGTAATGGACGAGGGCAAGTATACATGTAATATTATTACAAATAATAACAATAATAATCAACAAAAAAAATATTTTCATTTTTCGTATAATAACATGTATGATATTGTATTACACTGTATGTATGATACACAGTAGTACAAAACAACATGATCTGATCCACTCAATTAGCTTAAGGCCTGGGTCAAAAGCAGGTAACCAGCATATAGTTTTAAGTATAATAATCTTTCCAGTAGATCACGTGACATATCACATGACCATTATTATGAAAATAGCAAATATGTGACAAATTGGTGATGAGTTTGAGAGAAAACATTAAATACATGTAAAAACACTCTCCAGAAACACAAACAGATTAATTTTTTCCAGCTGTTCACATTTGGAATGAACGTCCATTGTTCTCTAAAAAAAATTTGTGAGGACGAAGGTCATTTTCAGCTCCACATTCAACCTTTGATTATTAAATTTCATAACTCTAATTTTTAATCTCAAGGTCAATCATTTCAAATGTAGAAGGTTAAATGTGTTAAACATCCATCGGAAACGCCAATTTAGTTTCCTATGCAAAGACAATTCGCTGCCAAATCTCCGATTTGCATTATTTTAAAATTTGGATCACATGATATGTGATTGCACTTTTGCATTACGGCAAAAGAAAACATCAAGATAAACATTTAGGAAAACTTTTGTCCTGTTCTTGGCAATCTTTTTATTTTTATTTTTTATTTTTATTTTTTATTTTTATTTTAATTCAATATTTTAACAGGAACATCTAATTAGCGTTGGCTAGTTTGATTAGAGTCCTGTATAACATAAATATTACAATGTAAAGTAAATAAACACGACGTTACAGATTACATATATAATACAATACAATTACAATACATCTCGAATAGATATTGTGCGCTGTGATCTTTCTAGCGTTTGAAATGGCGCTTGGCCTTGGCCTTAAACTCTTCGATATTTAAACTATTCCTTATACCTATAGGAAGTTGGTTGAAAGTGCGCGCTCCATTTATGCGGAAGCTGCCTTGATACTTGGTGGTTTTGGCTAGTGGAATGCGCAACAGGTATCGCAATCTAGCCAAAGATATTGTGAATCTGAACTAAAAATAATCGCTCCAGGGGGCGGGACAAAGAGAGACCCTGGGAACGAGGTTGTAATTTCCAGACAGGTTACGCAAGCATATGACGTGGTTCTAAGTGTAAAAGCAAGGTATATGATTATCTACCGTACATGACTGTATATACTACATGCATTACCTTACATGTATGCAGATTTTTTGCGGAAATTGTTGTCGAATTATATGTTTGAACTGCAAAGCAGAGTTACACTGTATTTGCAGTTAGTGCATTTTTTTGTGGGTTATTTTAACTTGATTTGCAGATTTTCTTTTTTTCCTCTGTCCACATGCCAGCTGTAAAGTGTTGATCTCAAATTTTGTACCTACTAAGATTATCAGTACCCACAAACTGATTAACAATTACGTTTTAAGGGCTAAATGAACAGATGTACATGTAAATTTGGCATCACACCTTTTCACTCTGATTTCTGGGTTTAGCACATGCAAGTAGAAATCAAGCACACGACTTTTAAACTCCAGGTGCTGCCAGTGTTTACTTACAGTTATTGCCTCATTATTGTTGTAACCAGAAGGGTGCCATGTACATGTATATGTAGGATGCCCATGTTAAATGAATAATCCATGGAAAATTAACCCGGCCAAGCTTTCATGAATTTTATGAAAGACATGTCTCTGAAATACCTGGTTTTCCATGTTTTGGCTAAAAGTCTTTGGCTCTTTAGTAAATTAATTTTGTTAAACTTGCTTTGCAGCTGTGTTGCCTACGTATTTTGTATTGATACCAGACAAAACCATCGATGTGTTGCAAGGGAAGGATGGAAAGGTCACATGCGAATGCGAGGGTAGCCAAATTGCTACCCTAAAGTGGGAAAAGCAAGCAAGAGATAACACATCTTATGTAGCTGTACCTAACAGCTGGGTGACCAACAGTAAAGATCCATCCACAAACAAAGTGAAGGCTATCCTCAAGATTACAAATGCTCAGTTAGGAGACTCCGGTCTCTACAAGTGCACAGTAATGGTTCAACCTGATAAATCAGATTTCAAGCTGATAAGAATACGAGTAAACGGTAGGTTTGTTTGGGTTGTTACAGTATGGACTTACTACAAATGACATAACTCGAGAAAGTTGGTTTACCAACTTAGAATGAACACCACTGAACCGATGCCAACAGCTACATTGTATCTGCAGCGTACAAACGATTTATCAATGACATCAACAGAAGAGACAAACAATAGACTGAACTCACTGACAAATTTGACAAACATTAGATGAATCGAAACACACCAATCAATGACTTAAGTCACAACAGCAAACAACATAATGGCAAAACTGACCAATTACCGCAATGGCCAGACATTAAGTAACCATCAACTGATGGTTTACAATTCATAACACTCTGAAGTTGACCTGTTCCGGTTGACGAAACAGCAATTGTCAACAACAATGAATTATTTGTGATCTTTTCAGAACTACATTGTATAATATAATAACCCAAATGATCACAACATTTGATATACAATATATATGATCCAAATAACGGAAGCTATGCTGATGCCTGCTACTCCGCCAATGTTACTATGAACGTATCGCTTCTTAATTTTGGCGAATTCACGTATCACGTCCAAGGCTGCGCATCGAAATCAATGTGCCCTGGGCTAAAGAAAGCCACCTGTGATACTTTGAAAACCACATTTGCGAAAAAACCTGGCTTTGGCATTTCAGATTGCGATATCAGTTGCTGTGAGGCGGATCTCTGCAACAATCTCTCGGGATCTCCAACCACAGGTGAAACGGGTGCGACATGTCAATCTTCGTTTTCACTTGAGGCAAATTCTTATGCTTATATATGCTCATGGCTAATGCCTGTGTCGCTTGTGAAAACCAGGCTTTAGGTTGCTCGGCGGTAGATAGTACACTCAGTCTGTATACCTTGGACAAGGATAACCATCGTACTGTCGCACATTTACGGACCATCAGGGACTAGTTGCAGTTGCCGGTCCGTACCATCCGTACGGATCGTCAACCTTGCTTACGGTCCTTATGTTTGAGTCAATACGGATCGACTGTAAGGTTTAGGGACCGTACGCTCCGTTCGGATCAACAAACTGCATGTGCCGACTCTGGGTTGCATGACAATATTCTAAGTGCCACTAATGACTTGCAATTTACGGATCGTCTTGAGTTCTTTACGGATCCACTGCAAGGTTTACGGTATGTACGCTTTATACGGACCGAAACATAACTAACACGGATCGTTACAGTGCGTGTATATTTGACAACCCGCCAATCTTACCTTCTGGACACATCGTTTCTCCGTCGTAACTATCAGTTTGCCGGCAACCCTCACTGGTTTGAAATCGCGGTTCTTCTCATTTAGTGTTATACCTATACAGCTTATATAAGCGGTAAAAAGTCAGTTTTGATGCGAAAATGTCTACAAAAACCTATCTTCCCGTTGTATTTTTCTTCACACAGCTTCTTCGCTCAAATGTGAAGCGTGTGGACCTGATGGGGAACCTTGTGGTGGGGATAATGTGACAAGTGTCGAATGTGGAGGTTTTGCAGACCGCTGTATGACCGTCACCGTGACAAAGAGATCTAACACCATGATGATAAAAAACTGTGCTAATTCGACGTTGAATTGTCAAGAACAGAGCGAATACAATCGTAAGTGCACTCTTGTTTCCAATATACGGCTTTCAATTGAGTGTCGAAAATAATTTCGCAATTGCTTTGGTTTTGCATTGTTACTCAATGGTAAAACCAGAATCAATCGTGACTAACTCACGCGTTTTACCGCGCTTGGCTCGGGTTCCATGTAATTGCCTCGAGTTCTGATTGGTTCATTGGATTGTCTGCGTCTGTTGTGATTGGTCAGAGTAATTACGACACTCAACTGAAAACCGGCTAAGAACGTCTAATTTTTGGACTGGGGCCGAGCTAGCACTGGACGCTCTTATTAGTTTAACGATTTGAGTCTGAAAACGTTCTTTGCTCGTTCTTAGGACATATGGTACAGTGTTTCAGTAAATCATAGTTGTGAACAAAAAGAAAGAAGTATAGGCGAAGTTTTACAAATTTCCTAATTATAAGACATGATTGCTATTAGATATATTATAAAATGGTACAAAGACTTGTATGCGTTTAATTTGTTAGCTCATTGTTAACATAGTAACAAGAGACGTTCTTAAATAAATTCTTTCCAGGCTCCTGTTCTTTCTTATTCTTTACACCGTTCTTAAAATTTTGGTCCATCTCAGCCTCAACGTTCCATATAAAAGGTTCTTAAATAAAAAAACCCTGTATAGCACTTACAGGTCCTTGCAATAGGCCAATTGATTTTTATATTTACCTATACTAATACCCTCCGCTATTTGCGAACAATTTTTAAAAAATTGATCACGTGACTCATCACGGATATATATGAAAATAAGAATGATTCTTTGGCATTTGGCAATACAACATGGAAAGAAGGTAGAAAAATTTCAATATTTCAGTTGGACACTGTCTCTTTAATTTCGAAAGTTTCTAAACTCTGAAAGACTGTCGTTTTTTTTTATCTGCAGCTTGTAAGCAGGCTGCTTCTTTAGGAGGTTCCTGTAACTTCGAGTGCTGTGAGGGAGATATGTGTAATCAAGTCAATACCACTGCTGGCAACTCTACCAAACCAGAAGTCGCAGGTAGCTTCACTTTGGCATAAATGTAGTTAAAGGTCCTGTTGAGGTCCCTACGAATCAGAGAGCCAGATGTGGAACATGCGTCCAAAATAATCCAGACGGCTCCACCCACGAGAGTCACGTATATAATTATGATCTTTCTCGGTAGTATCATACATTTTATACAAGTTAAAATTATTGTTTCTTTGCCGATATATTGCTGACCGTGTGAGCGAGGTTAGTTTAAGGATATTAATTTTGATGAAATCAATATAAAATGTAATTTGTACCTTATGTAATGTGTACTTTTGTCGAACTTGTATTAAGTGGTCACACTGTATTAATGGGTCAGTAAGCTATTCCCTGGAGGATGACCGCTCAATACAGGTTTGCGTCTTCTATCTGTTCTACATCTCCACCTTAACTATCAGTTTGCTGTGTTGTTTTACATTTGTTAAAGATTTTCTGCTGATCCAGAAGTTTGTCACAGATCCTCAACCCTCACTGGTTTGAAATCGCGGTTCTTTTCATTTAGTGTTACACCTATACAGCTTATTTTAATGGTAACAGGTCAGTTTTGATGCGAAAATGTCTAAAAAGACCCATCTTCCTTTTGTGTTTTATTTTACACAGCTTCTTCGCTCAAGTGTCAAAAGTGTGGACCCATGGATGATCCTTGTGATGGGGCCAATGTTACCAGTCTCGAATGTGAGGGATTGGCAGACAGATGCCTAACTGTCTCAATGAAAATGGGAAATACCACCATGCTGGTTAAAAACTGTGGCTATTCAACATTCAATTGTCAAGAACAGAGCCAATACAATCGTAAGTATAGCAGCTACAGATCCTTGCAATAGGCCATTTAATTTTTACACGAGAATTTAGTTTTATCGACTGAGTCGATAAGGTAAATTGACCACCGTAAAAAGATTCAAATAGCTGACGTTTCGAGCGCTAGCCCTTCGTCGGAGCGAATCAAGGAATTGTGGGTAGTGTGTGGTTTTATATAGTAAGCGGTGGAGCTACGCTATTGGTGGAAATTTGGTGACGTGAAAAACAAATGTAGATTAGTTGAATGAAAAGCGTTCGTTGATTCCGTGGGGTTTGAGAGTGCCGATTTGAAAGATGATTTTTTGTTCTAGGTTTTTACGGCTTTCTGTGTTACCCTGGTGTAGGGAAAGGCCGCAGATTGTCATGTGTTGTTTAGAATGGTTAGTAAGATTAAAATGGCGCGCGACTGGTTTGGATGCGTCTTTGTCATTTTTTTCAACGTCTCGGAGATGTTCACGAAAACGGTCGCCCAGTCTTCTCCCTGTTTCGCCAATGTATATCTTTTTGCAAAAAGTACATGTTATGCAGTAGATAACATTTACGGAGGTGCATGTAAAACGATCAGTGATTTTAATAGATCGTTTGGGTCCTGTTATTTTGTCCGCGTTGTGAATGAAAGGACAAGTGTTACATCGTGTGCGTGTGCATTTGAAAGTTCCCGGTACATCGTCAGATTTCAGTGCGCTCGTAACTAGAAAGTTGCCAATGTTTTTGTCACGTTTGAATGAAATTAGTGGGGGTTGTGAAAAAATTCTGCCAGTTTCGGGGTCGTTTTGGAGTAATTTGAAATTTTTTAAA
This sequence comes from Dendrophyllia cribrosa, assembly GCA_024195265.1. Classification (NCBI taxonomy): domain Eukaryota; kingdom Metazoa; phylum Cnidaria; class Anthozoa; order Scleractinia; family Dendrophylliidae; genus Dendrophyllia; species Dendrophyllia cribrosa. The sequence goes on along the minus strand of JAJLRJ010000012.1, from coordinate 1,322,090 downwards.
ATGATGCTTTTGACTGTGTTGTTGTGTGGGTGGAAAGTGAGGGTGAATGGAATTCTCTCGTTCTCTTCCTTCTGTGGCGTTTGTAGTGCTGATTGTCTGTCGATCTGTTGTGCACGTTGTTGGCCCGTATTAACAACAGAGTCAGGGTACCCACGTTTCTTGAAAAACTGGCACATTTCTTCTGATTTGTTGGAAATATCAGAGTCATCACTACATAGACGTCGAAGTCTGAGAAATTGAGAATACGGAATGGCGTTTTTAACGTGCGATGGATGTGAGGATGAATGTAACAGATAACTGTGGGAATCTGTAGGTTTGTAGTGCACACTTGTGGATAAACTGTTACCGTTGATTGAAATATTAATGTCAAGAAAAGCGACTGAGGTTTCGGAAATTTCCCAGGTATATTTTAGAGCGGGATGAAAAGTATTGACAGAAGTTATGAATTGATTAAGTTCCTCTTTACTGGAAGAGGTAGCGCCAATGCAATCATCGATGTAGCGGCCGTAGAGTTCGGGTTTGGTTCCGTGGTACTGATTAAAAAATTTGTCTTCGATGTGGCCTACAAAAAGGTTAGCGTAGCTTGGTCCCATTTTGGTGCCCATGGCGACTCCATTTACTTGTTTGTAGTAGTTTTGGGAAAATGAAAAACAGTTAAGTGTCAAAACTAATTCGGCTAAGCGGAGCAGTGTTTCTGAGCTTGGGTTTTGAATGGAGCGCTGGTCGAAAAAATATTTTAAGACTTTTGAGCGCTGCCCATTCTCCTGTTGAAAGGATGGGCAGCGCTCAAAAGTCTTAGCAAACGACGCGACATTGTTATCAAAGCGGCCGACAAAGGCGGGGCGGTAGTTGTTTGGCGGACCGACCTTTACCGACAAGAGGCTTTTCGGCAACTTTCTGACACCGCTTTCTATGCCAAAGTTGATAAAGATCTCACTTCTACCAACCAAAAAATTGTCAAAGAAACTATCCAAGACCTCATTACTAAACAACAATTACCAGTTACCGCCAACAATCTCATCATCACTACTCCTAGAACCTCACGCGTTTATTTCAAACCTAAAATTCATAAACCAAACAATCCGGGCCGACCAATTGTTTCCGCTTGTAGCTGTCCTACCGAACTAATTTCTAGCTATTTAGACAAAATCATGGCCCCCATTGTCAAATCACTACCCTCGTACATTAAGGACACCAATCACGCACTCGAAATTTTCCGGGATTTCAGTTTTCCCAGCGAAAACAAATTAATTTTCACTATGGACATTACCTCTTTATATACCGTCATCCCCAATGACGAAGGACTTCAAGCACTAAAATATTTTTTCGACCAGCGCTCCATTCAAAACCCAAGCTCAGAAACACTGCTCCGCTTAGCCGAATTAGTTTTGACACTTAACTGTTTTTCATTTTCCCAAAACTACTACAAACAAGTAAATGGAGTCGCCATGGGCACCAAAATGGGACCAAGCTACGCTAACCTTTTTGTAGGCCACATCGAAGACAAATTTTTTAATCAGTACCACGGAACCAAACCCGAACTCTACGGCCGCTACATCGATGATTGCATTGGCGCTACCTCTTCCAGTAAAGAGGAACTTAATCAATTCATAACTTCTGTCAATACTTTTCATCCCGCTCTAAAATATACCTGGGAAATTTCCGAAACCTCAGTCGCTTTTCTTGACATTAATATTTCAATCAACGGTAACAGTTTATCCACAAGTGTGCACTACAAACCTACAGATTCCCACAGTTATCTGTTACATTCATCCTCACATCCATCGCACGTTAAAAACGCCATTCCGTATTCTCAATTTCTCAGACTTCGACGTCTATGTAGTGATGACTCTGATTTTTCCAACAAATCAGAAGAAATGTGCCAGTTTTTCAAGAAACGTGGGTACCCTGACTCTGTTGTTAATACGGGCCAACAACGTGCACAACAGATCGACAGACAATCAGCACTACAAACGCCACAGAAGGAAGAGAACGAGAGAATTCCATTCACCCTCACTTTCCACCCACACAACAACACAGTCAAAAGCATCATTTTAAAAAATTTCAAATTACTCCAAAACGACCCCGAAACTGGCAGAATTTTTTCACAACCCCCACTAATTTCATTCAAACGTGACAAAAACATTGGCAACTTTCTAGTTACGAGCGCACTGAAATCTGACGATGTACCGGGAACTTTCAAATGCACACGCACACGATGTAACACTTGTCCTTTCATTCACAACGCGGACAAAATAACAGGACCCAAACGATCTATTAAAATCACTGATCGTTTTACATGCACCTCCGTAAATGTTATCTACTGCATAACATGTACTTTTTGCAAAAAGATATACATTGGCGAAACAGGGAGAAGACTGGGCGACCGTTTTCGTGAACATCTCCGAGACGTTGAAAAAAATGACAAAGACGCATCCAAACCAGTCGCGCGCCATTTTAATCTTACTAACCATTCTAAACAACACATGACAATCTGCGGCCTTTCCCTACACCAGGGTAACACAGAAAGCCGTAAAAACCTAGAACAAAAAATCATCTTTCAAATCGGCACTCTCAAACCCCACGGAATCAACGAACGCTTTTCATTCAACTAATCTACATTTGTTTTTCACGTCACCAAATTTCCACCAATAGCGTAGCTCCACCGCTTACTATATAAAACCACACACTACCCACAATTCCTTGATTCGCTCCGACGAAGGGCTAGCGCTCGAAACGTCAGCTATTTGAATCTTTTTACGGTGGTCAATTTACCTTATCGACTCAGTCGATAAAACTAAATTCTCGTGTTTCATCCCCCCACCGACGCAGCACCACAGTTTCTCTAGAAACTAACCCCATTCATTTAATTTTTACATTACCTATAACATTACCTTTCGGCATTTGCGAAAAAACACTTCAAAGTTTGATCATGTGATGCGTCACAGATATATATGTATGTAAGAATGATTCGGTGACATTTGGCAATATAACATGGAGACTCAAATTTTTATTTTCTTTTATTCCCTCTATTTCTCGTGTTTTATTTATACAGTGGAACCCCGCCTTACGGTCACCTCGTTATTACGGTCACTTTTTTTGGGTCCCGGCGAAACGCGCACCCCGATACATTTTCTTATAATGAAACCCCGTTAATGCGGCCGCCCCGTTAATACGGCCAAATTTTCATGGCCCGTTGGTGACCGTATTAACGGGGTTCCACTGTAGAAGTAAAAGTTCCTGTTTCTTGACCGATATATATATGTATGTAAGAATAATTCGGCGACATTTGATAATAAAACATGGAATTATTTCAGTTGGCCTCTGTCCCTTTAATTTCGAAAGTTTCCAAATGCTAAAAACATTTATTTTTTTGCAGCGTGTAAGATTGCTCCTGTTGGAGCTTCCTGTAACATCAGGTGCTGTGAGGGAGATATGTGTAATCTTGCTTCTCCTTCTACCACTGTTGCACCATCGACCACTATCAGCAGCCCTCCCACCCCACCAGGAATCGAACCACCGCCCACTGTAGTCAAAGGTAGCTTCATTTTGAAACTAAAGTAGTATAACGGGTCCTGCTGATGTCTCTATCAATCAGATCAGAGAGTCGGATATAGATCATGTCACCGAAAGAATCCCGACGTACGGCCGGTCGCATATGTATGATCTCTCTCTGTCTCAGTAAGACCTCCGAAGGTTCCAAAGACGTCATGGGAATAAAATTGCTTTTCGTCACGTGATTGAAATCCAGCTTTCTGATTGATAAAAAAAAGGCCTGAATCGAAGGTAGGGCAGAGTAACATCCTATGCTGCAAAAGGGCACTTGCGAATTTCGCGGAGTTTGGCGAAACGTCGTTTGGCTAAGCGAAATTTCGCCGATAATTCAGCGAAACGGTTTTTGCGAATAATTGGTAAAATTTCGGCGATATTTCGCGTAAACAATAGGCGAAATTCGGTGAAGCTCAATTGCATTTTTTTTGCACAGTACTGTACAACTGTTAGCTCTTAATCTTCAGTGTACTTGGAGTCTCTCCAAGCCGAAAAGTCTCGGTATATGTTATAATCAAAACTATAACACTTGAGTGGCTTTGCTTAGGTACCTAGTGTCTTTCTTTTTTTTTTTCTCGAATGGCTTTGTTGGTATCCATAGTGTCTTCCCTAAAACACTCTAGTGGCTTTGCTGGGGTCCCTAGTGCCTTCCTTCCACAACTCGTGGGATGTGGGATTCAACATCACCAAGTTTGATGATATTGCTATCAAATCTTTCTGCTAAAAAATAATTGCAGCAGGGAGTTTTGAAGATTTATTCACTGCGCTTGTGAGAAAAAAGTTAAATAGAATATTTATGTAGTCAGATCTGATCGTTTTCTTTGTTTAACTTTTAGGTCGCTTTTTCAAGGTAAATTCCTCTCCTGTGTGTTTCGGATCTAAAAATAACGAGTATGGCAGGTTCTCTGTTCCATCAACTGGCGATTTAGCCGCCATAAAGTTGGTACATCTATACGGTTTCGTGACGTGTTATTCAAGAGCAAAATGGTCTCTCTGGGGCTGTGGTGGCCCGAAAGTAAATGTTGTCATAACAACCTCTGCCAATGACGCCATTTTGCCGCCAGCTGAGCTCTCTGATGCCGGACATTGGGCCATAATTCCCGGATATACGTCACTCTCTCCTGAGCTTGTTCTGTCAGTTTTCTCGCGTCCTCGCCCGGTGACTTCCGGTGAAGAGTTTCATTTGTGGTACGGTGAAGATTTCGTGGATGCTAGAGAAGGCGACAACCGAGGAACAGTATGCTCCGATGTTTATGCTCTGTATTTTTGAAGAGCTTTGCTGTTGTATTCAAGGCAGATTTAAAGGAAAATAACGTCATTGATTGCCGTTCTATGTGTTTTTTTATATATTCGTAGAAGAGCTAGTTCCCAGGGCAGGTACCCAGGGGAGGTACCCAGGTATACAATTTTTTCTCATTTAAGAACGGCTGAGCTGGGACTGGACGTTCTCAATTTTTTTTGCGATTTGCGCCTGAAGACGTTCTTAACACGGTCTTAACACGTTCTTAACACGTTCTTAACACGGTCTTAACACGTTCTTAACACGTTCTTAACACGTTCTTAACACGGTCTTAACACGTTCTTAACACATTCTTAACACGTTCTTAACACGTTCTTAAGATAAATGGTGCAGTAGTTTCGCAAAATAATCATAGTTCTGTGTAAGAAGAAAAAATATTAGAAAAAATATTGCGAATAATTACACATGCTTGCTATTATAAAATAGAAAAAGACTAGTATACGATGTTTAGCTCTTTGTTAACATGGCAGATAGCTAGAGATGGTCGAAACTACTTCTTGGCACGTTCTTTAAATTCTTGCCAATCTCAGCCTCAACGTTCTTATAGAAAAGTTTCTTATATAAAACAGGCAATGTAATAGTGACGGAGAGTATCACGCACATGTATTCCCCACTCCAGAAACTATGAAAAATACCATAATAATCTTTTACGTGCAGGCTCAGCTCCTCCGGGATGTAATTATTCAAGCCAGTTCCTTTGTTAGAATGGCACAATAGAATTCAGAGTACATGTAGGAACGCTAGGACGTAGCATTGTGTGTTCGTCGACAAATGTGCACCGTATGCAAATTGCCAAGAAGTTGAAGCACAGCACGTGCAGTTCGTGCTGAAAACTAATAGAAGTTGAAAAAAATCAGGCTTACATCAAGCACCTTTAAACAGTATTATGTTATTTTCCATAGTTTCTGTTGTGGGGAATTGTTTTCAGGGCTACAATCGTTTGCAAAATACCTTCGACCACCCTATATTTTAATTGACTTTTTAACAATTTTCAGTCTACATTGCTGATGTTCGCTTCCCCCGGGCCCCCAATAACAATGTTGGATCTAAACTTTGGAACCCAAATCAATCTTCATGCGGTTGGCAAGCCCCCGGTATCTCCAATCACAACCCAACATTGATATAGGGGGTGGGAAGGGGGGGAGGGGGTTAATGCACTACAAAATTAACCAAAATTTAGTCAAGTGGTCGAAGGTTTTTGATAACGATTGTAGGGTCCATTGTTCTGTTGTTTATTCTATTGCTTTCTCAGCCAACCCTATGAGGCGTTCCGAGACGTGCATACCGCCTCCTTTTTTTTCTTTTTTCTTTCACCTGAAAGAGGTGGCCAGAAATTTTCTAATCAAACAAATAGTCCTCAGACTGTTAATTTCAAACCCTAGGAAAAGCCTTCCCTGCTCCCCGTCACTATTATAGCTGAGTCCCCCCCCCCCCCCCCCCCCCCCTCCCCCCCCCCCTCCCTCGGGCGTGTTGATAAAAACAGAAATTAGCTTTTTTTTTTTAAAGTAAGGTAAACTGAAGGAATAATTAAAGAAAAACAAATCTATTTTCGTGTCTATGTTTTATTTTACCTTTGCTTACCTTCTAATACTCGATACCCTGAAAGATACCCTGAAAGATACCGCGGTGCCGGAGCACTGCCCTAAGTCCTATAGACTTTCATTTTCTGTTCGGGTTTCCATTACAGTGCGTTCTATTACGCGGGATGCTTGTGGCACACCGCATTTAAGTTTCGGTTGATTATTTTTCCTCGTCGTCACAAATCTCGACGTTTTACCCCGTAACCCGCGGGACTTTTTCGAGAGAATTTTTTAACCGCCATTTTTCTCTCCATTGATCATTTCCTTTCCTGATTTTCTCCATTTTAACAAAAAAAATACAACAAATATATTTAATATTTGATCTGGTGACCGGAAATTAGATGTTTCAATTCTTGCATTTTAACAGCTAAGGTGACTGATACTGATTGATGTAAAATGTGTAAATATTAAAAATAAAAATAAAAAACTTTCTAGTCTGTGCATGTAGATACTACAATGTGGCCATTGAGTCACTATTTTACGTATTTTACAAAATTTAATTGGGGATTTCATTTTCCGTGATTTTTGTCGTCGCTCACGGTTTTTTTCCTGCGGCTTACCCTACCCACGTCCACAGCACAAAAGCCAAAAAACAAACAACAACAACAAAATTCTGCTCTCATTCTAAAATCCCATATGGGCCTCATATAACCCTTTTCAGTTCGTAGTATTTTATACTGATCACTGATATGATTCAGTATCGGCTGAGTCTCTAAAATAATCCCAATATTGTTGTTGTGCAGTCTTTGGTTTGCGCCCGCTCTTCTTTTCAGCTCTGAGCAAGCAAATGGGACATTCGTGACAGCCCCCTGGAGCTCCGCGGCCCACGTAAATTGTTATACGATACATTTATAATCGTTGTTACAGCATACCACCACACACGAATGTCTGGGGCGTATATATATAAAGCGCATTTTACTGCTAGATTCTCGCACAGTTCGGTCAGTGCACAAGAAGTGCACGTTACTTGATTTCATAAATCATGGAAACTTCGCATTTTGTTCTTTTCACCTTGGTTATTCTGAACATATCGTCCATTGGTAAGTAGATTCATTTTTACTTATTGTAGCAATGGATTCCTGCTGTCATCAAACATTTTAGGTGGCATGCCAGTGCCTCTTGGAAACTTAAAGCTCCAGTTCATATTCGTCTTGAAATCCTGATATATTAAAAATCTTGTGGCCAGTACATCGTATCTTATCTTTGCGCTGATCTTCAGTCGAAAGGTCGAAACAGTAGATTGCACATTCACTTCAACATAGCAACACGGTTAGCCTTACCACAGGCAGCCCAATCGTGGTGTGTGAGTCACATCAAATTGCAGATTCGAAGCCGGTACACAGTAATGAAATATAGGTAAAAATACGATTTGTCACGGAATTGAGAAGCGATAGAAAAATCGAAAATATTACACAATAAAGACTTCTTACCTTTACTTTATTGTCCCTTGATGTGTCCTAACCGGTTTAAATGCATTTTTACCACTTTTGTCACTCGCCCCACTATCCACTATAAAAGAAGGGACAATACCTTCTTTTATAGTGGATAGTGGGGCGAGTGACAAAAGTGGTAAAAATGCATTTAAACCGGTTAGGACACATCAAGGGACAATAAAGTAAAGGTAAGAAGTCTTTATTGTGTAATATTTTCGATTTTTCTATCGCTTCTCAATTCCGTGACAAATCGTATTTTTACCTATATTTCATTACTGTGTGCCGGCTTCGAATCTGCAATTTGATGTGACTCACACACCACGGTTGGGCTGCCTGTGGCCTTACCTGACATGATTAGACGTCAATACAAGAAAGCAGACGCGGCATCTTATTGAGGCTCGTAAACGCGAAAACACAATGAGACTCACTCAGGCGGGTCCATACATGTACACGTAATAATACATGCAAATATACATGTTTTTTTTTTTAATAAAAGTAAATTTCCAAGTTGAAATCTCTTGGCTTCATCCTAGGAGAATGGAAACTAGCCAATATCCTGTCTGAATGACTTAGGGGACTTTAGGGAGTTAAAATCCAAAATATTTCCTTTGGCGCTCGTTTTTTCGGAAATACTAGATCCGCGCCCGTTCAGTGACACTTCACCGTATCTCAAATGTATATGTCGCCAGTCATTCTGGAAGAGAGTTTTTGCGTCTTTTGCCTTTTGACATCTCCACCGTATAAAACTATCAGTTTGCTGTGTTGTTTTACATTTGTTAAAGATTTTCTGCTGATCTAAATCTTTGTCACAGATTCGGCAACCCTCACTGGTTGGAAATCGCGGTTCTGCACATTTAAATAATAAAATAATAAATTAAATTTGACAATTAAATTTATTTAAATTTATGTATTTAAATTTATTTAATTGTCAAAGTATCATTAGCACGGCAGTGCTAACCGGGGACACTATAAATGATTGAAAGAAATATCTAAAGTAAACTAAACATTGTTAAGAATTTTCCCTACTGAGGGAGGGCTATTTACATAGTGTGGTCAAGGATTTGAACAAGGAACTGCCGTGTTTATCAGAATCCACCAAGTGGTCAGAGAGGCAGACTTGAACCAGGACCTCCGTATTACAAGTCAGCGTCTCTAACCTCTCGCCCAGGCTGCCTCCGTTATACCTATATAGCTTAATTAAGCGGTAAAAGTCAGGTTTTATACGAAAATGTCTACATGCAAAGACCCATCTTCCTGCTGTGTTCTCCCTTGCGCAGCTTCTTCGCTCAAGTGTGAAGCGTGTGGACCTGGAGGAGAACCTTGTGATGGGAGTAATGTGACAAGTGTCGAATGTGCAGCTTGGGCAGACCGCTGCATGACCGTCACTATGACAATCAGATCTAAAACCATAAAGGCGAAAATCTGTGCTCAATCAACAGATTGTCAAGGACAGATCCAAGACAGTAAGTACACTTTTGTTTCATGTATAGTGGTTTTCAATTGAGTATCGAAAGTAATTTCGCAATTGCTTTAGTTTAACATTGCTTTGCTTTATGATTGGCTGAAAAATCTCGCGCCACATTGTCAACCAATCAGAAATTGAACCAAACCCAATCGGGACTCGCACGCGTTTTGCGGCAATTGGTGGCAGCTACTTGTATTTGTTTCAAGTTCTGATTGGTTCATTGGATTGTCTGCGTGTGTTCTGATTGGTTCATTGGATTGTCTGCGTGTGTTCTGATTGGTTCATTGGATTGTCTGCGTGTGTTCTGATTGGTTCATTGGATTGTCTGCGTGTGTTCTGATTGGTTTATTGGATTGTCTGCGTGTGTTGTGATTGGTTCATTGGATTGTCTGCGTGTGTTGTGATTGGTTCATTGGGTTGTCTGCGTGTGTTGTGATTGGTTCATTGGATTGTCTGCGTGTGTTGTGATTGGTTCATTGGGTTGTCTGCGTGTGTTGTGATTAGCCAAAGTTATTACTTTGGTTTTAGTTTTTCTCAAATCAAAACTGCTCTAAGAACGTATTATGTTTGGGCTGAGGCTAAAATGGGACTGGATGCCGTCTTATTTTGTTGGTGACTTGAGCCGGAAAACGTTCTTTGCACGTTTTAGAATAACCAAGGCACGGGATTGGATGTTCTTATTTCCAGGTGAAAAACCTGTAAACTAGCTCTCAAGCTAGAAATGCTTGCTATTAATACATTATAAAATGGAAAAAAGACTTGTAAGTACTTTTTAGCTCATTGTAAACATAGTAACTAGAGACGTTTTAAAATAAATCTTAGCCCCAGTGATGGGTCAGTGATGGGTCAGTGATGGGTCAGTGATGGGTCAGTGATGGGTCAGTGATGGGTCAGTGATGGGTCAGTGATGGGTCAGTGATGGGTATGTTCTTTGCACGCAAGTAACAGATCCTTGCAATAGACCATTTGATTTTTATATTTACCTATGCTAATGCTATTGTAATCGTTTTATCAAATTTTACGAGTTAAGTGATAGTTGTTTTTATTTTTAATTTTCTCATATATTGTTAGGCGCATTAGATTATTTTTATAGTAAGGCGCCATATAAATTACTAAATTATCATTATTATTATTATTATTATTATTATTATTATATTGCTTTCCGGCATTTGCGAAAAAAATTAAAAATTTGATCACGTGAAACATCAGGAATATATTAAAAATAAGAACGATTCGGCAGCATTTGACAATATAACAGGAAACGTACATGTAGGAGAGAAATTTCAATATTTCAGTTGGCCACTGTCCCTGAAAGCATGTCGTGTCTTTTTTTGGTTGCAGTTTGTGAGCGGGCCGCTTCAAGAGGAGGTTCCTGTAACATCGAGTGCTGTGAGGGAGATATGTGTAATCAAGCTTCTTCTGAGGTAGACAATACCACTGCCCACAACGTAACCAATTCAGGAGTCGCAGGTATCTATATTAAGTCAAACAGCTATTCCGGGTAATTTCTTTAAATTGCATAATTAATGACATCAACAATGAGTCTGGCATTCAGTTTGGACTTATGATGTCAGGAAGGACTGACTCCCTAAACTTTTGCCTATTGCTTTCGTTGCAATTTTGTAGTCGATATTCAAGAGAGTAATTGGTCTTAAGTTGTTTAGTACGTTGGTGGGTTTGTCGGCCTTTCTTGGTAAGAGGGTCATAACGCCTCTTTTCTGGTATATAGACAATTCTTCTTTGTCATAGGCGTGGTTGATGCTTTGTATTACATCATCGCCAATTTCATCCCAAAAAGCTTTGTAAAACTCGGAGGTGCTTTTTGTTCTGTTATCCGTTTTAAACGCGTAAAACTTGTAAATTTGTTTTGAGAACGGGGTTGTTTTTACAATGTTAATTCAGCCCTTGACAACAAGTCGTTTAATTGTTCTTGTTGCTTTCTTTTCTGTGTCTCTGTTCTTTTTGGCGTTCTCTTTAGTGTATGCAATTGTGAAATCACGCATTTCCATTTTCTTAAGGTCCACTTAAGACCTTTATCTTCTAAATAACCATATTTGTCTCTATAGATTTCGATGTTTTTTTTTAATCTCCTTGATATATACACTTCATCTTTAAGTAGGGAACCATTAAACTTCCAGAAATTAGGCCCGGGTTTTTTTGTTTAGAACCTCGGATTGAATAAATAGCTTAACCGCGCAGTGATCGGAACCTGGTGCATGAATAATATCGCAATTTCAAGTGATGTTAGTATGGTTTCAAGATACCTCAATATGACACAAGTTTGTATTGAATGCTAAAACAGACAAAACAGTTACGTTTTTGATTCACCAATCAGTTTACACTAACTGATGTTTATAACTATTAGTAGATAACTCTTGCACACAAAATATGACCCGTTTCCTGTTTTTTTTTTTAGGTGGAAGTGAGACCACGCTTCCCAACGTTGGCAGCTGTACATTTATGGAATATTTCTGCGATGCCAGGAAATGCAACACAGCTTTCGTCAAGGGACTTCAGAAAGACCCCTATGGAAATTGCAGGTATGGCACAATACTAGTATTAGTTACTTTTTTATTGTATTTGTATTATATCACCCTTCCTTAACCCTCGGACGTCCCCCCCCCCCCCCCCCCCCCCCCCCCCCCCCTTAAGGTTTTGCTCCGATTTTTTATCGTTAGCACATGTCATCTTCAGTAGCTGTTCATTCCTTTAGACACATTTTGGTAATTTTGGCGACCATCAGTTGCTATGGTAACAAGATATGCCGTCATAAGTAGCATGAGTCGACTGCCGTGTCAAAGCACTTTGCTCTCACCGGGCACTCCACTAACGACCTCCAAATCATCCCATTAGAACTAATTAATTCTAATAGAGACATGATCCGTAAAGCGAGAGAATCACATTTAATCCCTGTAGCCAACACACTTGAACCTAATGGAATGAACAGACGCGGCGAAATTTATTCTTTTACATATTTATTGTAATACTTCTTACTAGCCGTTTCTAGTTTTCAACCGTTACTTGTTTATTAGCCTATCATGTGTCAGCATTTTATCTTAGCCTTTTTTAAATATTGTAACCGTTTGTTTCCATCTTCATTCAGTTTTCTTAGCCCCTGATGAAGATTAGTTTTGTCAAACCGAAATATTGGGCAATTAGAAGAAACCGAACAAATTCAGCTGTTTGATGAGCCTTGCATGTTAATTTCTTTTTTATAAAAGTTCATTGCTGATTCTGATCTGAACAAAGATCCAGCTACATTTTGCTACTGTTTGTTCAAGTGGTCCTTACAGAAGTAATTGTCATTTCGTGATCTGAGAGGTTTTTGAAATGTTTTTTCTTTGCTTCTGTTGTTGTTTTATCTATATATGGTCGGGATCAACTTTTTAAAGTTTATCGCTTTGTGTCTTGGGAAACTTGCCAAGACTCTGATTATGTATTTGTATATGATCATGACTCCGTTTTTTCTAAAAACATTTGTAAAAAATACTTCAGTAGTTTCTGTTTTGGAAAGTTTCGACCCACAAACGTCAAAATCACCATAATATAGCTCGTTTAAGCTAACTCGTTTGGTCACCCTCCCGTCATGCAAACAAGCTGGGACAGTGACATTTTATTTTTTTTTTCGTTCTTAGTGCCAAGTTCAACAAAATGATCAGTTGCGTAACAAAGACATTACATATTTGCGTTGGGGACGTACTGTCTCAATCTCAGATCGACAGCATTCTTCGCCAAAACTTCAAGGAAAATACGTTGTGTTTAGACGGTGGAGTGGACGTACCTACCATGCCCCCAATAGGTGCACCATGCTCCGATACGTTCAGCAGCGATGCAAATGACTGCATGCGCACCTTTCGCCAAAAATTCGTCGCGGACAACTCGGATCCTGCTCTTTGCCCGTGAGTTGAATTTGCGAATGAACGAATGAATGAATGAATTAATGAATGATCAGTCAATCAATCTATGGGCGTATTATTTTGGGGCATGGGAGCTGTACTTGCATAGAGGATCATATTGGAATATTTACTATGAAAACCACGTAAGGTTGTTTTAACTTAAAGGGATAGTATCACGAGGTCGAAACTTGAAAACGTCGGCCCACTTTTCAAGTTTGATTCCGCAAATACAAAAAGGCCGTCGAGAAGTGGAGGTATTTGTTGAATCAAAAAATCCGTTTTGATAGCCAGAAGAAAGAAAAAATCACTTTTAACAGTGATATGTCCAAAATTCCGGTGCAAGAATTGTGAACAGTGCCGCGCGTGGAACCTCGTGATACTATCCCTTTAATGTATGGGAATATCGAAAGACTCGCACTCAGCAGGGTCCTATCTAGGGGTTTGAGTGGTGGAAGCCCCCCCCCCCCCCCCCCCCCCCCCCCATCAAAAAAAAAAGAAAGAAAAGAAAAGCACAGTTCTCCCCCAAAAAAGTTGTTATCGTTACAGTAAAAAAAAAATCAGAAAAATCATCCAGAGTCAGTGTACAGGAAGCAAGCATTTCCTGTCATAGGACACTATATTTTGAGTCAAAATTGTGTCGCAAAATGCACTAGATTGCATCTCAGCGCATATTAAACGAAAGCTGCATGGCAGAACGTGATGCTGACAGCTTTTCAAGGTGTTACAAAATAAAATTTGGAGCATTTTGTTTTCAATTTTGAGCCCCACCTCGAATAACTCTTTCAGCTAGTTTGCGGGTGATAAATAATCTAATATTGTTTCTTTTTCTTAATTTAATGAGGTGATTGTTATTGTTGTTGTTGTTGTTGTTAGGGTTAATTGTCTTCCTTTATACTTTAACAGAGAAAGTACCAAAGCAAAGCGGTGCATGAAGAATCTGATAGACTCTAAATGTACATTTCCATCTTTAGCCCAGGAAATGCTGGATTTAGGTTTGGGTGACTACAATCCTTATTGTGCCGACAATCGGGATCCTGGGGCGACCGGAAATGACCAGTGCTATGGCGTGAAAGAGCTCCGCAGCTTTACTTCCGGCACGGGTACATCCTTTGGAATCAACACCAGCCAACCCACCAAGGCCACAGTAAAAAGTAGTGCTTTGCAGGCTCTTTTGTCTCCTTTTCTGTTGAAGCTGTTTTATGTTAAGATCTAAAATACTGAAGCCATTTTAGTAAACTGTTAACTGTCCTTTTTCAGTCAGTCGATCGAGTGAGCAAATCAAGAAAATAAGCTCGGGGATACTGGAACGAACGAACGAGCCGAGGGAAAACTTTATAACGGTAGAGTCTAAATGCTATAGCTCGGAAGGAGGTCGGACACCTTAATGAGAATATATAACGGAGTAACTGGTTAGCTTTCAGTTGGTGTTGGGGGTAGCAGTTTATATAGTTAAATTTAAGCCTAAACAACCCGAGAAGCTAGGCGGTACCTTGGTACGGTAGGCTATGTAAGTCTAAGCCTAGCTGACGTCACAGGTTCAATCCTGAGTGGGGATTTTAGTTTTTCTTTTTTACACTCAAAAATTTATTGAAAATAAAATTCTAAGTGTCAACATTACGTTATATATTCTCATTAAGGTGTCCGACCTCCTTCTGAGCTACAGCAGGTAGACTCTACCCTTTATAACAGGCGGGAGGAAAAGGCCCTCTTTCTCTTTCCGCCTCTTCCCCAGATCCCTCTCGGCTAGCTCAGTCGATCTTTGCTCGCCGGCTCGAACATTCAAAGAGGGACTGCTAACGGTCTAATATTTTAGTTAAGCCATATCTGGACGAATTTTATCCAATAATTTTATTTAGATAGCTTAAACGTAGTCAAGGGTCCTGTTGAGGTCTCTACCAATCAGAGAGCCAGATGTGGATCATGTGACTAAAATAAACCAGAGGGCTCTACCCGCGAGAGTCTCATATGTGATCTTTCTTGGTTGTTCGATTGACCTAAGCTCCCCTCTTTCTCCCCGCTCATTCACGCACCGGTTTCTAGCTGCTCCCGGCCGACAATCCCGGCCGGCCGCCGTTACTATCAGTTTGCTGTGTTGTTTTACATTTGTTAAAGATTTTCTGCTGATCTAAATCTTTGTCAAAGATCCGGCAACCCTCACTGGTTGGAAATCGCGGTTCTGCTTATTTAGTCTTTTACCTATATAGCTAATTTAAGTGGTAACAAGTCCGTTTTTATAAGAAAATGTCTATAAAGACCCATCTTCCTGTTGTGTTCTCCTTTGCATAGCTTCTTCGCTCAAGTGTCAATCGTGTGGGCCCATGGAAGTTACTTGTGATGGGGGTAATGTTACAAGTGTCCATTGTGGGGAATTGGCAGACAGATGCCTAACCGTCTCCATGAAAATGGGACATAGAACCATGCTGGTGAAGAACTGTGGCTACTCATCGTTGAATTGTCAAGAACAGAGCCAATACAATCGTAAGTAGAGCAGCTACAGATCCTTGCAATAGGCCATTTGATTTTTATATTTACCTATATACCATTACCTTTATATTTCAAAATTTGATCACGTGACACGGTGATCACGTGACACGTCAAGTTTCTAAACGCTAAAAACGCGTGTTGTTTTTTTTCTTGCAGCGTGTAAGGTTGCTCCTACTGAAGCTTCCTGTAGCGTCACGTGCTGTGAGGGAAACATGTGTAATCTTGCTTCTCCTTCTACCACTGTTGCACCATCGATGACTATCAGCAGCCCTCCCACCCCACCAGGAACCGAACCACCGCCCGCTGTAGTCAAAGGTAGCTTCATTTTAAATCTAAAGTAGTGTAACGGGTCCTGCTGAGGTCTCTACAAATCAGAGAGTCGGATATGGATCATGTGACCAAAAATACCGACGGCTCCACCCATGAGAGTCGCATATGTATGATCTCTCTCTGTCTCAGTAAGACCTCCGAAGGTTCCAAAGACGTCGTGGGAATATTTTGGCCTGATGATTGCTTACCTTTCTCACGTCATTGAAATACAGTCTTATGATTGATTAAAAATAAGCACAGGGTGGCATCCTCTGCTCTCTGCGCTGAGGAACGTATCATGTTGATGGTACAGTGCTGTGCAAGAGAAATGCAAACGAAACTAGTGAATTTCGCGAAATTCGGCGATACTAGGTTCTCTAGTGTCTAGTGTCTAGTGTCTCTAGTGTCTTGTGTCTAATGTCAAGTGTCTAATGTCTAGTGCCTAGTTTCTGGTGTCTCTATCATCTATTGTCTAGTGTCTCTAGTAACTTTACTGTCTAGTGTCTAGCGTCTTGTGTCAAGTGTCTCTAGTTTCTAGTGTCTATAGTGTCTTGTGTCTAATGTCAAGTGTCTAATGTCTAGTGCCTAGTTTCTGGTGTCTCTATCATCTATTGTCTAGTGTCTCTAGTAACTTTACTGTCTAGTGTCTAGCGTCTTGTGTCAAGTGTCTCTAGTGTCTAGTGTCTCTAGTTTCTAGTGTCTATAGTGTCTTGTGTCAAGTGTCTCTAGTGTCTAGTGTCTCTAGTTTCTAGTGTCTATAGCGTCTTGTGTCAAGTGTCTCTAGTGTCTAGTGTCTCTAGTTTCTAGTGTCTATAGTGTCTTGTGTCAAGTGTCTCTAGTGTCTAGTGTCTCTAGTTTCTAGTGTCTATAGTGTCTTGTGTCAAGTGTCTCTAGTGTCTCTAGTGTCTAGTGTCTCTACTTTCTAGTGTCTCTAGTGTCTTGTGTCAAGTGTCTCTAGTGTCAAGTGTCTCTAGTGTCTAGTGTCTCTAGTTTCTAGTGTCTCTAGTGTCTTGTGTCAAGTGTCTCTAGTGTCTAGTGTCTCTAGTTTCTAGTGTCTATAGTGTCTTGTGTCAAGTGTCTCTAGTGTCTAGTGTCTCTAGTTTCTAGTGTCTCTAGTGTCTTGTGTCAAGTGTCTCTAGTGTCTAGTGTCTCTAGTTTCTAGTGTCTATAGTGTCTTGTGTCAAGTGTCTCTAGTGTCTAGTGTCTCTAGTTTCTAGTGTCTCTAGTGTCTTGTGTCAAGTGTCTCTAGTGTCTAGTGTCTCTAGTTTCTAGTGTCTATAGTGTCTTGTGTCAAGTGTCTGTAGTGTCTAGTGTCTCTAGTTTCTAGTGTCTCTAGTGTCTTGTGTCAAGTGTCTCTAGTGTCTAGTGTCTCTAGTTTCTAGTGTCTATAGTGTCTTGTGTCAAGTGTCTCTAGTGTCTAGTGTCTCTAGTTTCTAGTGTCTCTAGTGTCTTGTGTCAAGTGTCTCTAGTGTCTAGTGTCTCTAGTTTCTAGTGTCTATAGTGTCTTGTGTCAAGTGTCTCTAGTGTCTAGTGTCTCTAGTTTCTAGTGTCTCTAGTGTCTTGTGTCAAGTGTCTCTAGTGTCTAGTGTCTCTAGTTTCTAGTGTCTCTAGTGTCTTGTGTCAAGTGTCTCTAGTGTCTAGTGTCTCTAGTTTCTAGTGTCCAGTGTCCAGTATCTAGTATCTAGTGTTTAGTGTGTAGGGTCTAGTGTCTACTGTCTACTATCTCTAGTGTCTCCCTTCCGCAACTCACTGGGATGTGAGATTCAACATCTCCAAGTTTGTTGATATTGCTATCAAGTTTCTCTGCTTATAAATATAAACACATTTATAAATACTTAAAATTATGTAGTGGTGGTGAAGATCTGATCACTTTCTTTGTTTAACTTTTAGGTCGCTTTTTCAAGGTAAATTCTTCTCCTGTCTGTTTTGGATCTAAAAATAACGAGTATGGCAGGTTTTCTGCTCCATCAACTGGCGATTTAGCCGCCATAAAGTTGGTACATCTGTACGGTTATGTGGCGTGTTATTCAAGAGCAAAATGGTCTCTCTGGGGCTGTGGTGGCGCGAAAATAAATGTTGTCATAACAACCTCTGCCAATGACGCCATTTTGCCGCCAGCTGAGCTCTCTGATGCCGGACATTGGGCCATAATTCCAGGATATACGTCATTCTCTCCTGAGCTTGTTCTGTCAGTTTTCTCGCGTCCTCGCCCGGTGACTTCCGGTGAAGAGTTTCATTTGTGGTACGGAGAAGATTTTATGGATGCTAGAGAAGGCGACAACCGAGGAACAGTATGCTCTGATGTTTACGTTCTCTTTATGTGATAAGCCTTGTTGTTTTATTCAAGAAAGATTAAAAAAAATAACGTAATTGATTGCCGTTCTGTGTTTTTTTTAACATATTTTACATGCTTTGCCAAGTTCACTGGGAGGTACCCAAGTATATTATTGACGGGGAGGTGCGAATGAGGCCAAAACAAGTCCCGAAAAAAGTCCAACGGCCCAGAACGTAACCCAAGAAAGTCTCATTTTTCTCTGCATAAAAAGGTTAAAAGTCCTTACTAAAATCTCTCACTCAAATAAACATGTCAACACAATTTTTCTAACCAAAAAAGGAGTCCTCAAATTGTTAATTTCAAACCCAAAAGGCCCATCGCACCTTACCGTCGCTCTCCTCTCTATTAAGTTCCCCAACCCTCCCTATATCCCCCTCGCTAATAAGCCTTCTTCTTAAGTTTCAAGTTTTTATTAAGTCCCCCACTCTATCAAGGCCCCCAACCCTCTCCCCCAACAAAACCACAGATAACTGAGCCACTTAACTTAGGTCGGGTTAGAATGGCATTATATTCTTGATCTCAACATTTCCAACCTTTAATTTCATATTGAACAATTTTAATACAGTGAAATCTATATTAAGCGGACACCACTGAGCTCGGGTCCCGAAATTTTCTTCCCATATTTACTCTAAATCGATCCTCGCATGGAAATGAGGTTGTATATTCGAGTGACCAGAGGTCCGTCTCGCGAGCTTCTTCTAACCGTTTATACGGTTAATTTCACTCATGAGTTTCAAAGAACGGACCTCTGGATCCAGGGTGACCTGTTTTCAGCAGACCCCTCAGTTATTAAGTGGACGCGGACACCATAATTAGGCCATTTTGTTACACGTAAGCGGACATTTAGATACTACAATGTGACCATTGGGTCACTGTTTGTTTTTAGTTTGTATTTTACAAAATTTAATTGGGGATTTCATTTTCTGTGATATTTTTTGTCGCTCACAAGTTTAATTTTTCCTGCGGCTTGTTCCACTTAGCGCCGAAAAAACAAACAACAACAAAATTCTCACGTTGGCGAGGGGTCAAAGTTCAAAGTTACTGATCTAAAAATCCTATATGGGCCTCACATAACCGTTTTCCGTTCGTGGTATTTTATACTGACCACTGATATGATTCAGTATCGACTGAGTCTCTAGAATAATCCCAATATTGTTGTTGTGCAGTCTTTGGTTTGCGCTCGCTCTTCTTCACAGCTCTGAGCAAGCAAATGGGACATTCGTGACAGCCCCCTGGAGCTCCTTGAAATAGGTGGTTTTCATGTTACGTCATCGCCGCCATGCTGGTGGACATAAACAATAGTTCTCTCATTAGCTCCTTTTGTTCGTCCACCAGCATTTGTTCGTTTCACTATTGTTATCTATGTCTCTAGAGATTGGTTGCAAACCACCTATTGGGGGCAGCTCTGAGCCGCCCACGTAAATATTACTAAAAACA
Organism: Dendrophyllia cribrosa; assembly: GCA_024195265.1. NCBI lineage: Eukaryota > Metazoa > Cnidaria > Anthozoa > Scleractinia > Dendrophylliidae > Dendrophyllia > Dendrophyllia cribrosa. Next base: position 1,302,302 of record JAJLRJ010000012.1, on the reverse strand, counting down.
GATAGACCCCAACGTGACTCAGACAATGTTTGCTGTAAGCTCAAAGGCTTTGCATGAGTGTGATGTGTTTTAGATATAAAAATAGCGGTCAACGTTATTTGGACGTTTTTGGGGCTTCAAATATCATAGGCCACTTCGAAAAATACCGTAATACTCTTTAAAGTGCAGGTTTTGGTAGTGCTTGATGTAAGCCTGACTTTTCCAATTTCTTTTGTTTTCAGCACGGACTGCACGTGCTATGCTTCAACTTCTTGGCAATTTGCATACTGTGCACATTTGTATACGAACACACAATGCAACGTCCCAGCGTTCCTACATGTACTCTGAATGCCATTGTGCCATTCTAACAAAGGAGACTTGAATAATTACACCCCGGTGAGGCTGAGCCTGCACATAAAAGATTATTATGGTATTTTTCGAAGTGGCCTATAAATCAAGGCAATGTTACATTAGGGGGTGAAAAACTGATTCTAGAAGTGTAGATTTGGGCTTAAAATTCAACAAATTACTAAAATTATGTGACGAGGCTGCACGGTGAAATCCGATCATCGGACTTCCAATCTATTAGCAGCCCTTATGCGATAAGAAAATATTTCACGACTTGTGCCCAAAATTAAGGCAAAGAAAACAGTTAATTTTGTATTCTTCTTGTATGACTAAAATGTGTGCATCGCTAGCTTGGAAAAAAGATGCGTAAATACGTTCCAAATGATCCAGAATATGAAGGGTACAAATAAATAGTGAGCCACGTAGCACTGGTGATACAAACAAGGAATCAGAGAATTAACTCTGTGTGTAAATTTTCGTGCTAAGGTAAACCCATAAATTTCCCTATACTGAGCGTTAGCCCTAGTAAGGAAATGAGGGACCACACGAGGGAAAGAAAAAAATCTTTGACCTCGGTGGGAATATGTATTTGTATAGGTAATATTTGAGATTAATTTGCACGAGTGAGTTTTTCAAAAAGCTCAACTTCGGCGAGTGCAATTTGAGCTTTTTGAAAAACTGACGAGTGCAAATTAATCCCAAATTGAACGAGAGAACCGTATGATTGCTTATTAATAATTATACATGAAAAAATTTGCATCCATTTTTGTTTAGAAATTTTTTTTTTGCAAAAAATTTTTTTGGACTTTTTTTCCTTTTTTTTTTGGCAAAAAAAAAAGAAAAAAATTTTTTTTTTTCGATTTGTAATTTGCACTGGTGTTACACTTTTTGCACCGGTGTTACACGTTTTGCACTGGTGTTACACTTGAACTGCACTGCTCTTAGCCAATCAGAATCAAGTAATTTTTTCATGTATATTATTAGATACAAATACTGTACCGTTTATCGACCCGCGTTGATACAAGCGAAGCAAAACAAAAGGTTCTGAAGATGACAACGCAAATTTGTTTTTGAGCAAAAATCCTGTCTTTGAGTCTATATTCTGAGGAATACTACAGTATATATTATATACTACAATGTTTGGAGAGTATATAGGCTGCAATTGGATAAAGTAGAGAGCTGCTTACTCTCGAGTATTCGTCCAACGGGTATAAACTTTTCTATTATTATCTGAGGTCGCATAAACAGCATTAAAATAAACTTATCCTTTCAGCGGAGCCGCAATGGACAGATTATCATTTCTTTTCACCATGCATCGCTGAAACCTGCCTTTTTTTTCCATGGACCACTTTATCGCTAGCTTAGTTCTATACAGTATTCGTTTCTAACGGCTCAGCTGTATATGCTGCAAACCAGAGCTGCTAACTGGACCTCTCATGAGTGAAGTCTTTCAGACAATATAAATATTGCCGCTCTCTATCAAGTCTTTGCATTTTCACCAAAATTTGAGATGTTGCAAGAATAGTTTTAAGGTTTTCTATTCAACATTGACCCAGGTGTTCGATTTTCTTGCGAAAATATCGATAAAAGCCGCATTAAAGTTTTCGCCAACACCATTTTCCCATACAAAATTCAGTCTTATGCAGCCTGAAGGCTTACGGTATTCCGCGAAACGAAACGAAACGAAAAACTGATGATAAGGAAGATATTACACAAGCAAAAAGGAACGATAGAACTAAGAATTGTTCCCTCTCTTCGAAAACTGTCCTAGCTAGATGGCGGCCGATTGGTAATCGACAAAACAAGGTTCGCAAACTATTTTTATAAGCGCTCTGCCTTCGAAAATTATCTTGGTGGATAAAACAAATACTGGCTTATACATGTGACAAGAAATTTGCCCTCTCTTCGAAAGCTGACCTCGCTAGATCCCTTGTTTCGCAAAATACCAAGGGTCTACCAATGGCGGCCGATTGGTAATCGACGAAACAAGGCTCGAGGGTGCTCGTCAAAAATTTTCGAAAAACACCCTAACGGTACCAGACTCTCGTTTCATGGGCGTGGCTCAAATTAATTTTTACCCCTAAGAGGTACAGAATCAACATATGTCATATTCTGTAATATTTTTTTGGGTCAAAACCCTAAAAGATACCGCGGTGCCGGAGCATTGCCCAAAGTCCTAGTCTTTCATTTTCTAAAAACTGCAAAAGACCGCAAACGATAACGCTGTAAACGATACGTAGGAGCCTGACGAAAGACCTAATCTGTTCGGGTTACAATTACAGTGCGTACTATTACGAGGGATGCCTGTGGCACACCGCGTTGAAGTTTCGGTTGATTATTTTTCCTCGTCGTCACAAATCTCGACGTTTTACCCCGTACGCGTAAACCCGTGGGACGTCGCGAGAGAATTTGTTTGACCGCCATGCATTTTTCTCTCCGTAGATCACTTCCTTTTCTGAAACAACAACGAAAAACAGAAAAAATCTGTACGTGAGAAGTTACAAATATTTCGCCTTTTCTGCTATCGTGCCACATAAGTTTTCTTCGAATGTGGACGGGCTAGGCCTATTCTACCTGATCAAGGAACGACATCAGCTCCTTTGTTGTGTTGAATTGAGTCATTTACCTGATCTAAATTTCACTAAAATAGCTTCTTTTATTGCTAAGAGTTGTAAGTTGAGATCACCTTAAAATAACGAAAGCTTCTAAAAATCACATGGTCTTTTTATCGATTGGTCGATAAGATCGATAACGTTTAATTTCAATTTATTGATAAATATCGATTTATCTCCCCGAGGGAATAAAACCGCTTGTCGATGTGATATGACAACCATCTGGTAAATGATTTATATATAAATATATTAAAATTTGATCTGGTGACCGGAAATTAGGTATTTTAATTGTTTCATCAGCCAAGGAGATTGATACTGATTGATATAAAATATGAAAATATAAAAAATAAAAAATAAAAACTTTCAAGTCTGTGGATGTATATGTTACAATGTGACAATTGGGTCACTATTTGTTTATAGTTTGTTAATAGTGGGGATTTCATTTTCAGTGATTTTTTTGTCGCTCACGGGTTTTTACCTGCGGCTTATCCTACCCACATCACAAGAGCCGAAAAACAAATAGCAACAACAAAATTCTGCTCTCATTGTGGCCAGGGGACAAAATAACTGATCTAAAATCCCGAGGAGAGAGGGGGAGGGGGGGGGGGGGGGGGGGGAGGTACTCCCGACAATTTAGGATAGGTGTGTGCCGCCAAGGTTCTCAAACCCTGACCCTATTTAAGGGTAGAAAATCGAGATTTGATACCTTTTTAAAGCCCAATTCAGGCGTTTATCTTTTTCGTTTTGCGCGTTGGGGTGGATACTGCAATTTTATAGTGACCCTATCTAAGGAATATTTAAGGATCACAATACCAAAAATACCAAAAAGGATACCCTATTTAAGGACTGAGCACCTCAAAAACCCTACCCTATCGGACGGCACTTACCTATATTGCGTATATAAGGGAGTACCCCCCCGGGTCTAATCCCATATCAGACGGTCTCATATAACCGTTTTCTGTTCATAGTATTTTATACTGATCACTGATATGATTCAGTATCGACTGAATCTCTGAACTAATCCCAATGCTGTTGTTGTGCAGTCTTCGGTTTGCGCCCGCTCTTCTTTTCAGCTCTGAGCAAGCAAATGGGACATTCGTGACAGCCCCCTGGAGCTCCTTGGGGGCAGCTCTGAGCGGCCCACGTAAATTGTTATACGATACATTTACAATCATTGTTACAGTATATCACCACACAGGAAAGTCTGGGTGCGGGGTATAAAGCGCATTTTACTGCTAGATTATCGCACAGTTCGGTCAGTGCATGAAGTGCGCGTTATCCGATTTGATTAATCATGGAAACTTCGCGTTTTGTTTTTTTCACCTTAATGATTCTGAACATATCGTCCATTGGTAAGTAGATCTTTACCTGTTGTAGTAATGGACTCCTGGGAGTTGATTTAAGCGGTCTGTGAAATATTTATATGAGACACACTATCAAGCGAGTCCCTGGAAAAAAGGTCGCTGCATGCAATCTGCGTTGCAATCTAGTCATTCTACGTTGTATGTGTCTGTAATCTACGTTACCATCTTAAGTGCGAACTATCGGTCTCTTCTTCTATAGTATATCTTCAGTGTCCCGGGTGAAAAATCGTGAATTCATGCTTGTTTTATTGTCTTGAAATAGGAAGAACAAATCGCCAAAAAGTGATAAAAGCAACGAAATAATAAGTAAAGAGCCAAAAAACGGCTGAAAGAGTGAAAATTTCACAAGAATGGCAATTTTCATGATTTCTTGATCGCCTTTCATGAAATCAGATTTGATGAATTGTAATCCACTTCCATGATCGTTACAATCCTGCACTTTATCTCCAAACTACTACTTCTGTTTTGCCCTATAGAATCTTTTTATCCTATTTAGTTGTTTGGAGTCATTTGGTGACATAACATGGAAATAACATAACATAAGCGAAATTCTGTTCCGTTTCGGCGGGACAGTGTCCCAGGGGGACAGTGCAGGTCCCTTTACGGGTCGATTAGATTATTAATTTGATATTAACGTACATCGGCAGCAGAGCAGGATTGTTGTCCACAGTTGTCTGCTTGAACATTTTGCAAGGAGAATGACGCAAAAAAGTGATTTATTCACCTGCATACTTGGTGTTTTAAAAGTGCTGGCCTTGGCGTCAAAGCTTTGAAAAGCGCAAATGCTAGGTAAACCAAGAGAAAGCTATAGCTTTTCCTGGGGGGAGGAGACGAGGGATACTACCCTTTTATAACTCGGTATATTACCGGTATGGGCATCCTCGCAGGGTATAGGTTGTAAACATATTTGTCAGTTGGGGAATTTTCATTTCGCCCCATCCTCTCCCCGTGAGGCTTGCTCAAGTGCAGCGGTCTTCGAAGGGTATGGTTTTTGAGCTGCTTTGATCTAAAATTGAGTATTGTTGTATTGACTGGAATTTTATTTGGTGTAGTTTATTGCCATGTTATCTAGAATGACCAGCGACATATACATTTGAGAGATGCGGTGAAATGTCACTGAATATCATTGTGTTTTAGTTACGACGCACTTACGAGCCTCAATAAGAGCAAAACAGCTGTCCGCGACGGCTTTCTAGTTTTGGGCGTTAATCATGTCAGGTCTATAGGTAACCGTGTTGCTGTGTTGAAGAGAATTTTGACCTTTCGACTTAAGAGTGCCAAAATCAAATTGTATTTTGTAAAATACTAGAAAACAAATGGTGCCATGCAAAACTACTGATGGATAGGTTTCGTTTGAATGGTCACATCACAGGGTTTCGTCCACAGACTCAAAAGTTAGAAGTATCGAAACACAAATGGTACCATGCAAAAGTACCGCCAAGGAGGTTTTATTTGAATGGTCACATCATAGCCTGTGTAGCACTCGCCGGTTTATTTATTGGAAGAAATTAAGAGATCGCGCGCACGAGGGGAGTGTGCGTTCCCCTCGTGCGCGCGCGACCTCGCGATTTCGTTTCTCCCTATAAATGAACTGGCGTGTGCTACGCAGGCTAAGTCAAATAAATGACTCTGGGAGTGGAAGGGCTAACGGATAAGGAAGTAACAGTCACTCTGATACAAAATAGCTGCAAACACTGATCTTCCTGTTGTGTTTTCCTTCGCGCAGCTTTGTCGCTCAGGTGCCAAAAGTGTGGACCTGATGGAGAACCTTGCAGTGATGAAGCTAATGTTACAAGCGTCGATTGTGACGGTTTTGCAGACCGCTGCATGACAGTCTCCATGACAACCGGATTGAACACCATGGTGATGAAAAACTGTGCTCATTCTACGATGATTTGTCAAGAACAGGGTCTAGGCTATCGTAAGTATAACAGCTACAGATCCAATATGCCATTTCATATTAATATCTACCAGAAGCTCATGACAGATCTACGTGATAAGCTTCTGTATCTACCTATACAGATATAGCCTGCGCACAGACGTATCCAATTTCCTTGCTCCCCGCGGAAAACGGACGTCTGCGAAACGCCGTTTCGAATCGTGTTCACATATCTACAGGCAGCCAACCGTGGTGTGTGAGCCACATCAAATTACAGATTCGAAGCCGGTACACAGTAATGAAATATAGGTAATAATACGATTTGTCACGGAATTGAGAAGCGATAGAAAAATCGAAAATATTACACAATAAAGACTTCTTACCTTTACTTTATTGTCCCTTGGTGTGTCCTGACCGGTTTAAATGTATTTCATTTGAATAGGTATAGGTAATCATACGGTTTCGAGTTCAATTTGGGATTAATTGCCTTTTTATCTTAGGTTAGCAAAATTTCAATTTCAAATGTTTCTAAAAGCTGAATATGCATGTGTTTTATTTCCTTGCAGCTTGCAAGAGAGACCTAATTCCAGATGGAGGTTCCTGTAACATCGAGTGTTGTGAGGGAGGTTTATGTAATCAAGCTTCTCCTGGAGAAGTCAATACCACTGCTTACAACTCTACCAAACCAGAAGTTCCAGGTGGCTAAACTAATGTAGTTAAGAGTCCTGTTAAGGTCTCTACCAATCAGAGAGTCGGATTTGGATCATGTGACCAAAATAAACCAGACGGCTCTACCCGCGAAAGTCTCATATATGATCTTTCTTGGTTGTTTCATCGTCCCAAGCTCCCCTCGTTTTTCCCGCTCATTCACGCACCGGTTTCTAGCTGAGTCCCGGCCACACAATCTTAACGCCTGAAACACAGATTTGCGTCTTCTGATCTGTATTTTCTCCGCCGTAACTATCAGTTTGCTGTGTTGTTTTACATTTGTTATTTTTTTTTTTCTTTGCTGATTCAGATCTGAGTTGTCACGGCAACCCTCACTGGTTTGAAATCGTCGTTCGGCTGTTCAGCGTCATTCCATGCCTATATATTACCTTAATTAAGTGGTAACAAGTCTGTTGTGATACGAAAATATCTACAAAGGTTATCTTCCTGTTGTGTTTTACTGTACACAGATTCTTGGCTCATGTGTGAAACGTGTGGAACTGATGGAGAATCTTGTGATGGGAGTAATGTGACAAGTGTCCAGTGTGGAGGTTTTGCAGACCGCTGCATGACTATCTCCATGAAAATCGGATCTAACACCATGATAATGAAAAACTGTGCTCATTCAACGTTGAATTGTCAAGAACAGAGCCAATACAATCGTAAGTACACTCTTCTTTTTTTGATTAATTATGCATCTGCTTTGGTTTTGCATTGCTACGCTTTGTGATTGGCTGAAACATCTCGCGCCACTTTCTCAACCAATCAGAAGTAAAACTAAAACTTATCGTGACTAAAGGTGGATTTCCGCAGCTGCGTATATATTTACATGCGTTAAACGGACGTAAATAAAACGCACGTAAACAATTTCCACTGCTGCGAAAAAGGAAACGTTTTCCGTTGCATTTTTACGTCCGTAAAGCTTTTGCATTCGCGTCAATTTGGTTTTGGCGCCAAGACCCCGCTGGGGACTGTGTCACGTCAGAATTCGAGACGAAAAAAATGGCGGCAGCAGTAAATAAGCATCTGCCATTTTGAAACCAAAAGTAACGATCTCAAGAATCCAACATTTCAACTTTTATAAATTTTAGAATTGCAAACGTCAAATCAAACAGGCAGTAGGTTTCCTCATTTCTTCGATATAAAATGGAAAAGACTTGTGTGCGTTTTTATCTCATTGTTAACATTGTAAATAGAGACATTCTTAAATAAATCTCAGCCTGGGTATGTTCTTTGCACGCGAGTCTAAACATTTTGGCCAATCTCAGCCTCAACGTTCCCAATAAAAAATGGTCCTTGTATAAAAAAAAAAAGAGTGTATAGCAGTTACAGATCCCTGCAATAGGCCATTTGATTTTTATATTTACCTAAACTAATACCTTCCGGCCTTTGCGAACAATTTCAAAATAAGATCACTTGACTCGTCACGGATATATATGAAAATACGAGTGATTCAGGGAAAGTAGGTAGATAAATTTCAATATTTCAGTTGGTCATTGTCCCTTTATTTTCCAAAGTTCCTAAACGCTGAAAGCATATCGTGTTTTTTTTGTCTTGCAGCTTGCAAACAGGTTGATTCTTTAGTAGGTTCCTGTAACATGGAGTGCTGTGAGGGAGATTTGTGTAATCAAGCTTCTCCTGGGGAAGTCAATACCACTGCCAGCAACTCTACCAAACCAGAAGTCGCAGGTAGCTTTACTTTGGCATTAATGTAGTTAAGGGTCCTGTTGTGGTATCTACCAATTAGAGAGCCGGGTGGGGATCAGGTGACAAAAATAAACCAGACGGCTCCACCCATGAGTCACAATCTCCCGTTAGACTATTTGCAGACGATGCCCCATTATATGGTGTTATTTCGAGTGACGTTGACTGCGATCTTCTCCAATCTGATTTATGCAAATTAAAGTCTTGGCAACATTAGTGGCATCCATCTAAATGTATGGTCATCACCATCTCAAATAAAAAGAATTCATCCAAGAAAACATATGTTTTCTGTAGTGGCGTTGAACTGGAACAAGTTGATACATTCCCATATCTTGGAGTTACCATCAACAACAAGCTTAAGTGGTCAGACCACGTTTCTTTAGTATCAGCTAAAGCCAATAAAACCCTGGGTATGATACAGCGCAACCTTTGGAATTGTCCCAAACCAGTAAAAGAAATCGCATATACAGCCTTCGTGCGACCCAAGCTAGAATATGCATGCGCAGCGTGGGACCTACACCTCAAGAAAGATGCGGCTGTAATAGAAAGGGTACAGCGCAAAGCAGCACGATTTTGTTCACAGAACTATAGCCGATATGCAAGTGTTAGTGTACGACCTTGGATGGGATACTTTAGAACTGAGAAGGAAAAAGGCTAGATTGACGATCATGTATAAATTAAGTCATAACTTGATTGATACGGAAACTACAAAGTACCTATCTAATCACCCTGAGGCTCGGACAAGAAGAAGTCACCAATTTAAGTATAAGATCCCACGTGCTAATAAGGATGTTTTTAAATTTTCATGCTTTCCAAGAACTATCGTTGACAGGAACTGTCTCCCCGAAAAGATTGTTAACTCGAGCTCTTTAGATACTTTTAAATCAAAGTTGTCAAATTATTTTAGAAACTCGTTTTAATTTTTTTTTAATTAATGAACTAGGAAATATGTTTTATTGTTTTATTTTATTTTATCAGTCGGTGTGATGTCGTGAGATTTTACCGACTTCATTAATGTAAATGTAAATATATAATTATGATCTTTCTCGGTAGAATTATCGACCCGCGTTGTACAAATTTATTCTCCCCATTTCTCGTTTTAGTATAAAAAGTTTAAATTCGTTTCTTGGCCGATATTTTGCTGACCGTGTGAGCGCGGTTACTTAGTTTAAGGATAAAATTATTAATTGTGACGAAATCAATACAAAATGTAATTTGTACCTTGCGTAATGTGTACTTTTGTCAAACCTGTATTAAGTGCCAGTCAACTCTATTAATCAGTCAGTAAGTGTTATACCTATATAGCTCATAATGCACATTTAAGTGGTAACAAGTCAGTTTTGATACGAAAATGTCTACAAAGACCAATCTTCCTGTTGTATTTTCCTTTTGCGCAGCTTCTTCGCTCAAATGTGAAGCGTGTGGACCTGGTGGGAATCCTTGTGATGGGGATAATGTGACAAGTGTCGCATGTGCAGGGTGGGCAGACCGGTGCATGACCGTCTCTATGACAATCGGATCTAGAACCATGATGATAAAAAACTGTGCTCATTCAACGATGAGTTGTCAAGAAAAGAGCCAGTACAATCGTAAGTACACTCTTGTTTTATATTTAGTGGTTTATAATTGAGTGTCGTAAGTAATTTCGCAATTGCTTTAGTTTTGCATTGCTACGCTTTATGATTGGATGAAAAATCTCGCGCCACTTTCTCAACCAATCAGAAATTAAATCAAAACCAATCGTGACCAACTCACACGCGTTTTTCTGGTTTTCCCGCGCTTGGCGGCGGCTACTTGTATTTGTTTCAAGTTCTGATTGGTTCATTGGATTGTCTGCGTGTGTTGTGATTGGCCAAAGTTATTACTTTGGTTTTAGTTTTTCTCAAATAAAAACAGCTCTAAGAACGTATTATGTTTGGGCTGAGGCTAAAATGGGACTGGATGTTTTTATTTTGTTAGTGACTTGAGCCGGAAAACGTTCTTTGGACGTTCTTAGGATAAACTAAACACTGTTTCAGTAAACCGGAAAAGTTCTGAATAAGGAGAAAGAAATATAGACGGATTTTTTTTTCAAATTTGCTAATTAAGGCATGCTTGCTAATAAAATATTTATATAATGGAAAAAAAATTGAATGCGTTTTTTAACTCATTGTTAAAGGTGCTATGTCGCCATTTTTAGCGTTACTTTAAAAAGCCAAAATACATCTTTATATCAGTGAAAACCCAAAAATAATGATCCAGTTTTGTTTAAAATTATTCTACTAGTGCTCTAAAAGTAAAAATAAGTGTCTTGGGCTGCAGATGGCCAGGATGGAAATGGATTGTATCTTGAAAAAATTGGGCCATTTTTTTCAAGTTTATCGCTTGCATCTTAGAAAATTCGCTAAAACTCCGATTATGGTTTATTTTCTCTGCTAAAATTCACTTGATATCTTCCTGTTAGTGTTCTTTAAGCATTTCGTGTAAGACAAAGGTACTTAGTTTTAATTTGGGACAGTTTTGACCCGAAAACCTCAAAATCACCATGACATAGCTCCTTTAACATAGTAACTAGAGATGTTCTTAAATAAATCTCAGCCTGGGTATGTTCCGTATGTACGTGAGTCATAAAATTTTGGCCAAACTCAACCTCAACGTACGTTTCCTATAACAAATGTCCTTATATAAAAAGAGTGTATTGCAGCTAGTTACAGATCCTTGCAAAAGGCCATTTGATTTTTATATTTACCTATACTAATACCGGTATTAGTATAGGTAAATTAGTATTAACAATTCATCACGTATATACGTTATGTATATGTAAATAAGAATGATTTGGAGATATTTGGCAATATAAGGGACGGACCATTATTTTTTGACCGGGGGGGGGGGGGGGGGGGTGGAGGGTTGGAAAACACTGAAATAAATTGTATGCAAGCAGAAAATAAAGAAAACAATTGTTTGCTGAAAGTATGGCAGTTGAACGGAGACACAAAAGAAATGTTTGCAATGGGTGCCGCATATAGAAAAAATTAATGCATGTGAAAATTTTCCAACCCCCCCCCCCCCCCCCCCCCCCACACACCCCCCGTCAGAAAAATAATGGTCCGTTCCTAACAGTTGGCCACTGCTTCTTTAATTTCGAAAGTTTGTAAACGCTGAAAGTATATCGTGTTTTTTTTTTCATTTAGCTTGTAAACAGGCTGCTTCTTTCGGCGGTTCCTGTAACTTGGAGTGCTGTGAGGGAGATTTGTGTAACCAAGCTTCTCCTGGGGAAGTCAATACCACTGCTTACAACTCTACCAAACCAGAAGTCGCAGGTAGCTTTACTTTGGCATTAATGTAGTTAAGGGTCCTGTTAAGGTATCTACCAATCAGAAAGACGGATGTGTGACCAAATAAACCAGACGGTTTCAACCATAGCCCGTTTCGCAGATACGGGATACTGCCCCCAGGGCATCCCATAATGAGCATTTAAATTAATATATTCCTTTGTTTTCAATGTTCATTATGGGATGCCCTGGGGGCAAAATCAATATGGCTGCTGTATCTGCGAAATGGGCTATGAGAGTCACATACATAATTATGATCTTTCTCGTTATATCTCGGGCTATGAGAGTCACATACATAATTATGATCTTTCTCGTTATACAAGTTAAAGATCCTGTTTCTTGACCGATATATAGAGTGTTTTCACTCACGTGGTCTGCAGCTATGCTAATTTATTTGAATAAAACAAAGCATTAATGCATTGGAAAAGAGTTCAACCCCCACAGGATTAGCTTGGGACACCAATATGGCCGCCGTTTTATTGTTTTGGGCCACCAAGATGGCCGCCGTGACGTCATGTGAAAACACTCCATTGCTGACCGTACAATACAATACAATACAATACAATACAATACAATACAATACAATACAATACAATATCCTTTATTAGTTTTCCCAAATGGCATCTTCCAAACTAATTTACAATAGCCGTGTGAGCACGGTTAGTTTAAGGATAAAATTATTCATTGTGATGAAATTAATACAAAATGTAATTTGTACCATGCATAATGTAATGATTTGATAAAAAGACAAGACTGACTCACGGTACGAAAACGACTATATTTGTAAAATATCCACTATTTCGAAAGGCACAGCCTTTCTTCTTCAGGGTCTTACAGATATGGATAATAACTCGTAAGGCAAAAAACGTTCCAATTTGAAATTTGAAAGGGGGCGGGGATTCAATATGATTCTATAAACTATAAATAAGCATAAACTGAAGTGACAATGTAAATGTAAAAATGTTATCGACACTATAATAAACATAAGTAATGAAAAAGAAAAGATGCCATGTCTTCATCTCTTCTTTTTGCATAATGTGTACTTTTGTCAAACTTGTATTAAGTGGTCAAAGTATATTAATTAGTCAGTAAGCTATTCCCCAGAGGATGACCGCTTAATACAGGTTTGCGTCTTCTGTCTTTTCTCCGACGTAACTATCAGTTTGCTGTGTTGTCATAGATTTGTTAAAGATTTTCTGCTGATCCAGATCTTTGTCACAGATCCGAAAACCCTCACTGGTTGGAAATCGTGGTTCAGCTTATTTAAGTGGTAACAAGTCGATTTTGATACGAAAATGTCTGCAAAGACCCATCTCTCTGTTGTATTTTACTGTACACAGCTTCTTCGCTGACGTGCCAGTCGTGTGGGCCCATGGGTGATCCTTGTGATGAAGCTAATGTTACAAGTGTCGATTGTGGGGGTTTAGCAGACCGATGCCTAACCGTCTCCATGAATATGGGAGGTAGTCCCATGCTGATGAAAACCTGTGGCTATTCAACGTTGAATTGTCAAGAACAGAGCCAATACAATCGTAAGTATAGCAGTTACAGATCCTTGTAATAGGCCATTTGATTGTTATATTACCTATACTATTACCTTCCGGCATTTGCAAAACATTTCAAATATTGATCACGTGACACGTCACAGATATATATGCATGTAAGAATGGTTCGGCGACATTTGGCAATATAACAATAAAAAATCTCCCGCCACTTTCTCGACCAATAAGAAGTAAATCCAAAACCAATCGTGACTTGCTCGCACGCGTTTTCCCGCGCTTGGCGCCGCCGACATGTAATAGTCCATTTCCGAGTTGCTTTTTGTCTCGTTATCAGAGTGAGGCTTGGTGCACAACCTTTCATGTGAAAATTAGTTTTATTTACATGTGAATGAAAACTAATTTTCATATGAAAGGTTGTGCACCAAGCCTCGCTTTGATAACGAGACAAAAAGAAACTCGGAAATGGCCTATTGCTTCGATCTCTGATTGGTTCATTGGATTGTTTACGACTGCTGTGATTGGTCAGAGTTATAACTTTGGTTTTGGTTTTACCACACTCAATTGGAAACTGCCTTAATAATAATAATAATAATAATAATAATAATAATATAACATAGAGAGTAGGTAGAGAAGTTTCAATATCTCAGCTGGCCACTGTCCCTCGAAAGTTTCAAAATGCTTATAACAGTTTTTTTTTCTTGCAGCGTGTAAGTTTGTTCCTATTGGAGCTTCCTGTAAGGTCACGTGCTGTGAGGGAGATATGTGTAATCTAGTTTCTCCTTCTACCACTGTTGCACCATCGACCACTGTTAGCAGTCCTCCCACCCCACCAGGAACCGAACCACCGCCCACTGTAGTCAAAGGTAGCTTTATTTTGAAACTAAAGTAGTATAACGGGTCCTGCTGAGGTCTCTACCAATCAGAGAGCGGATATGGATCATGTGATCAAAAGAAACCCCACAGCTCCACCCTGAGAGTCGCATATGTATGATCTCTCTCTCTCTCTCTCTCTCTCTCTCTCTCTCTCTCTCTCTCTCTCTCTCTCTCTCTCTGTCTCAGTAAGACCTTCGAAGGTTCCAATGACGAATATATTGGTCTCATGATTGCTTATTTTTTGACACGTGATTGAAATCCAGTTTCCTGATTTATTAAAAAAGAACTGAATTGAATTCGAAGACAGCATTAAGTGGCATCCTCTGCTCTCTGCTCTGAGGAATGTATCATGTTGATGTTACAGTGCTGTGTAAAAGAAATGCAAACGAAACTTTCGAACTTCGGTGAAACTTTGTTTGGCTAAGCTAAATTTCGCCGATATTCCAGAGAAATGATTTTGCGAATTATAAGTAAAATTTCGGTAATATTTCTCGAGAACTATAGTCACATGATGTAATGTAACCGATTTTTTGTATGTATTAAGTTTGCACAGTACTGTACATCTCTCAGCTCTGAATCTGCATTGTTCTTAGAGTCTCTCCAAGTAGAGAAGTCTAGATATATGTATATAATCAAAACTAAAACACTCGAGTGGCTTTGCTGGGGTGTCTAGTGTCTGGTGTCTAGTGTCTGGTGTCTGGTATCTAGTGTCTCTAGCGTCTTACTTCCGAACTCAGTGGGATGTGAAATTCGACATCACCAAGTTTGATGATATTGCTTTAAAATTTTTCTGCTGATAAAATACATAAACAAATTAAAAATACAGAAAATATAAAATACTTAAAGAATCAGTTTCGACGAATAAGAACTAAGAACTATCTATTACCGAAATATGTACAAGACCTTTTCAGCCTTCAAGGGGAAAGAAAAAAACGATATAATCTAAGAAACTCCGACTTTATTATGCTACGCTTTAACACTATAATCGACTATAAGGTACGGAAAACATTCGCTGACATATTTAGGATCTTTTTCGCGGTCCAAGTTGACAAAGGAGGAACGTGATATGAAATATCTGAAAGCTTTTAAAGGTTGGATAAGGAAAAGAGACTTATCGGTTTTAATTGAAGATGGGGTTGTAAGAGCTGCTATATTTGCAAAGTTAATTTTAATGTTTATCATAGTTTTTAATTAGATGTAATACTACTACTACTACTACTACTACTACTACTACTACTACGAGATTATCTCTAAAGTTAAACAAAAATGTAACTAATTAATATTTCTATAATTCTTTTTCCTTCATCTCGATCACTTATTTTTCCTTTTTGTTTTTTCTCTTTTCTTCTGTATGATCCTTTCTTTTTATTTTAATAAATATTGTGTGTGTAGCCATTTCTATATAAAATTCACGTAATTAATTTCACTGGCCTGCCAAGATTAGCTTTTGCTACCTGCGGGCCTGTCTTGCATGATAACTAACTAATAAAGAATGTTGTTGTTGTTTATTGCTGTAGTTGTTGTTATTGTTTGTTTGTTGTTGTTGTTGGTTGTTGTTGTTGGTTGTTGTTGCTTGTTGTTGTTGTTGTTGTTGTTGTTGTTGTAAAAGACAGAAAATAATGACTTGAAGATTGTAGCAGAGTTCTGAAGATTTACTCACTATACTTATGAGAAAAAGTTAAATCTATTATTTATGTAGTCTAGATCTGATCGTTTTTTGTTTAACTTTTAGGTCGCTTTTTCAAGGTAAATTCCTCTCCTGTGTGTTTCGGATCTAAAAATGACGAGTATGGCAGCTTCTCTGTTTCTTCAAATGGCGATTTAGCCGCCATAAAGTTGGTACATCTGTACGGTTACGTGGCGTGTTATTCAGGAGCAAAATGGTCTATCTGGGGCTGTGGTGGCCCGAGAGTCAATGTTGTCATAACAACCTCGGCCAACGACGTCATTCTGCCGCCCGCTGAGTTCTCTGATGCTGGACATTGGGCAATAATTCCCGGATATACGTCACTCTCTCCTGAGCTTGTCCTGTCAGTTTTCTCGCGTCCTCGTCCGGTGACTTCCGGTGAAGAATTTCATTTGTGGTATGGTGAAGATTTTATAGAAGATAGAGAAGGCGACAACCGAGGAACAGTATGCTCCGATGTTTATGTTCTCTTGTTTTGAAGAGCCTTGTTGCTTTATTCAAGGTAGATTTAAATGAAAATAACGTCATTGATTGCTGTTCTACTGTATGTGTTTTTTTTATAAATCCGTAAAAGCTTTAGTTCCTAGGGGAGGTACTCAGGGGAGGTACCCAAGGGAGCTACCCAGGGGAGGTACCCAGGGGAGGTACCCAGGAGAGGTACCCAAGGGAGCTACCCAAGGAAAGGTACTCAGGGGAGGTACCCAAGGGAGCTACCCGGGGGAGGTACGCAGGTATACACTCCTTTCTTATATAAGAACGTCAAGTTTTTGGGCTGAGGCTGAGCTGGGACTGCACCTTCTTAATTTTTGTTTTTTGGCGATTTGCGCCTGAAGACGTTCGTTCTTAAGGAGGCTTTTCGCTGTGGGGTGTATGTTTTGAAATATAAATTCTCGCTCTTTTCAATGTTTCCACTTGAGGTCTCTGTTTCTCCATTATTTCGGCTGGCAGGTCCTTGGACATTTCAAACTTCTTTTGCAGCTAGTAATACGTGAGTACTACAAAATTTGAAAGTTTCGTTATAAAGTGTCTGAGTAGATTTTGAGAAAGACGACATTGTTTAAAACAAAGGGCAATGAGCTGCCGTTGCTATAGTAACCACTGTCGCTTGAAAACTAGTGACACATGAAACTTTTATCACATTTAATAAACTATGAAAGCAATTGCAATCGCAGCATATCTTCCCTGCGACTGATTTTGATATCAAAACATACACCCATGCACGGCGAAAAAAACTGAGCGTTCTTAAGATAAATGGCTCAAGTGTGATAAGGCTTGACTCGACCAATAATTTGGTGGATTTTTATTTCAAGTATAAGCATTTATCTAATCTTTATGAAACTTGGCAAGCATTTTGTTATTCACGTTTGTATCCAATTGATCAACTTTTTCTTGTCAAGTTTGGGTCACGTGACATGCATTTGCCTTATAACGGTCAAAATCTTTCAACGAAAATGGGGAATAGATAGTCACATTATATCCATCTTGTTTATTCCTTTTTCTATGACTCCTAGTAAGGGCTTAATAATGCCGTCTTTTAATCGTGTCCATGTGTCAACGGAAACCGCCATTTAAGGAAAACAGGTCACGTGACATAACAAATGTCAAAATATCTGACAAGACATATGACGGATACCGCCTTAAAAGGCGGAGTTACATTGGAAAGGACCTCTTGGACATTTCGATGGCGAAAGTTTTCAAACTTTCCGATTGCAAACGTTCCCCATTTCAAAAAAACATGTTTTGTGACGTCATCAATCAGGGAATATCACGTGATGGTTGATGAGACTTCCGTTTGATAGAACAAGTCAATGTTTATTCCCTTAAACTCCATGACCGAGGAAAGCTATTATATCAAGAAAGAATGGGGTTCTTTAAAATCTCTACAGGGGGTCCTTTAAGGATAAAAAATCCAAGCCATAAGTCACTTGAGGGTGCAGTAGTTCGGTAAATCATAGTTTTGAATAAGAAGAAATAATATTATACATGCTTGCTATTATAAAATAGAAAAAGACTAGTCTACGGTTTTTAGCTCATTGTTAACATGGTAGATAGAGACGGTCCTGAAACTACATCTCAGTCTAGGTACATTCTTGGCACGTTCTTAAAATTCTGGCCAATCTCAGCGTCACCGCTTATATAAACAAAAAACAGTGTAATTAGTGAAGGGGAAATGCGAATGGCCCAGAGCGTAACCCTAACCCTAACCCCAACCTCAAAATTAAAGGTCTTATTTCTCTGCATAAAAAAGGTAAAAAGTCCTTACTAAAATCTTTCACCACAAATTTTCTAACCCAAAAAAGAGTCCTCAGGGCCGCGTTGTTCAAAGCGCGGTTAAGCTAACCCAGTTCAAATTCAAGTTCAAGTTTATTATTCACACTTATTCAATTACAATACAACAACAATAAAGAAAAAAAAAAGAAGAACAGAGCTAACTATACATTGAATTAAACATATAAACGAAGGAGCCAAGCTTTCAAGTTGGCTACTACCACAGAGCGATTACAAGTGGGTAGCATCAATTTTGATTCCAGTTAAATAATAAATCTATGGAGATTTTTCCAAAGTATTTTTGCCCTCTAGTTTCGCCTCTGACTTCTCTTCGCATGTAATTTATGATCAGCTTTTGAAAACAATTCTAAAAAGAGAAATTACATCGTCGGTTAAGTTTTAATCCTGGGTTAGCTTAACCGGCTTTCGAACAACCGGGTCCAGGTCGTTAATTTCAAACCCCCCAAAAGACCTTGCACCTCGCCGTCACTATTATAGCTGAGTGTCCCCCCCCCGGGACCTAGTGTTCCCCCCCTGGGACCTAGTGTTCCCCCCCTGGGACCTAGTGCCCCCCCTGGGACCTAGTGGTATTGGCGTGTTAATAAATGTAATGTTTTCGTGTAAGAGATTTTTCTAATTCGTAAAATACAGCAATAAACTGAGGGCATAATTAATTAAAGGGAAGAACTTCTATTTTCGTGTCTATGATTTTTTTTTATCGTCGGCATTACTTTCTGACAGTAATAGGTCCTGTTTACAAACATTGACCTTCGTTCTTGAACAAAACAGCCTCCTTCCAAGAGTGCCAAATATCAAATTTAAAAAAAAAATCCAAAATTTAATTTTGTAAAATATTTGAAAACAAATGGTACCATACAAAAGTACTGAGAAAGCTCAGAAAGCCTGAAACATCAATCCCACTGCACTGCTGAAATAACAATCCCATACTTGGCAACTGCAAGGACTCAAGTCAGGACATTTTTAATTATTGTATCTCCGAAGTTTTCAAATAATTTGCGCTCTCGGCTCCGGATTTCAACGAAACAAATTGCAGATCGACAGATTCTGATATTAAAGTGTAACGGATTGGTGGATTTGCATACCCCTATTTTTTTCGCCCTTTTTAGCCCAATGTTTCAGTCACGACACAACAAGAACTTTTTATACCCTGAGATAGAAAGGATTCCTTCTCGAAGAAGTAATATATCAAACACGAGGAACAGTGTTTCACCAGATTTCCAAAAACCGAGAAGTGGTTTGGAAAAACGAGGCGCAGCCGATTTTTTTTTTAACCACTTCAAGGTGTTTGGAAATCTGATGAAACACTGTTTCGAGTGTTTGATATAACTTCTCAAACTGATCTTTAAAAGCGGAGAAAACGAAGGAATAAAATCGTCAAAATCTATGCAAATTAAGAAACGATTTCAAAACCTCCTTCACGGTAGTGATTTCCTTTGTGTTCTCGTCATTATTAACGAGTTTAAGAACGGAACATCCATCACGGACTTTTGTTTCTTGGCGATTTGAATTGTAACGTTTTTCTTGTGGTCATTTTCAGTCCCTGAAGAAGTCAGGCCGCGCCTGACGAAATGTTGGATACTTATAATGACATCCCAGTTGTATAGTTAGTCTTCCTTTATTAGTTATTTCCTATTTATATTAAATTTACTGACTAGATCCACCAGGATCCGACGCTTTTGCATTGCCCGTTGGCCCTTGCAAATATTTCCAAAGTGTGAATGGCTATAGCCGGTCGAAATAAATCGCTTCTCAACATTTTTTTCTCTTGTCTTGCCGAAACTGATCGCCGAAAACTGGTTATGATTTTTTTCTTTCGAGAAATCACTGGATATTTCCCTCTCGGTGCTGAGTATTTCGTTTATGAGATAACGGACGTTGTCAGATATTTAGTTCTGGGTCGACCCATCCCCCCCCCCCCCCCCCTCCACCCTGCCCGCTTACCCTCTCCCCCTCCCCAGAAAAAAATATTCTAAAACAAAATAACAGCGACATGGTGACATTAGAGGGTACCTGCGTATCTCATATCCCATTAATTTGGCCCTAAATATCTCATAACTGCATATTCTTGTATTCAAAATTTGTTGTTCAATATCCCGGATTTTCTTTTCCCAACATTCTGTAACCCTGTTATTTTGCCGAGAAATATCCCGTATCCCTGTTATTTTACCCAGTAATATCCCTTATCCTTGTTATTGTACAGAGAAAGATCCCGTATCCCTGTTATTTCACCCAGTAATATCCCATATTCCAGCCTTTTGCCCCCAAAGCCCACCGAAACTATTAATATTTGGTGTAGAAATGCCGGAGCACTGCCCGAAGTCCTGGATTCTGCGGGTTACATTATTAATTCTAGAGCCGCCTTGCTTTCAATTTTGCTGATATTTCAGATATTTTTAACAACGTAACATAATCAGATCATATGTAGCGTTCTTATGCTCTTTGTCAAAGTACACCGGAAATATGTTTTAAAATATCTTTCGTTCGCAAACAATGATTATATTTTTCACGAAGACTTCCTGATTTTAATTTCCCCAAAACAAGGGGAGAAATATCGTATTATCCAAAATATGTTCTTTTCGTCTGCCTTAAGTTTTGAAAATTTTGTGTCTATATTTTCGAACATCTTTTTCATACCATGCTTGTTGCTTATTCCGGATAGAAATACGCATATCGAGTAACCTCGTCTCCCACGCTATTTACGAAGGCAATGACGCAAGACTATGCTTTGATTTCCGTTCCTGGGATTAAAAGTCACGTTGTGTTGCTTTAACATGTGACTCTACAGAAGCTTACAGACAGTGCATCATTTAACTGAAAACTTTATAATTAATTAAATCTAACTACAGACAGTGCCGTTTCGGCCTTCTGGGCCTCATCAGTGCAGTGCTGAAGCTAGGATGGAGGTAAATCAGCATTTTTCATGGCACTAATTTTTACAGAACGAAATTTAGTACAAGTCACTATTTTAAGGGTTATAGAATACTTCCTGTTACTTAGGTTACTTTCGATCCCGGGTTGATCCAACCTAGAGGATATATTTCATCGTTTTTTTTTATGCTTACTCGTGTTACTTTCGCGTCCGGGCTTGCATGGTTTATGATGACCATGAGGATATTTATAGTAATTTTCCTGTTACTCAAGTTACTTTCGCCTCCGTGCTTGCACGACATATAACCCAACCTGAAGGATATTTAAACTGCTTGAAGAAGTAGAATCCCTCACAGTTGCATCAGTACCGTGTACAGTGCGTTGAGAGCTTACAAACCATGGCAGCTTCGCGTATTGCTCTTGTCAGCTTGGCTGCCCTATGCATATTGACCATTGGTAAGTAGCAGACGTATGCATCTCGGACAATTTTATATTCTCTCGAAATCTCGAGCTCGGCATTTACAACTGGGTTCGGATTCTTATTTAATTAAAATTTACGCTTCTGCGTCGCACAAAGCGCGCTAGACCTCATGGATGTGAAACTTTGAAACAAATTTTCCATCTATTTAAAAGGGGCTAATGTAATCATTTTAAGCATTTCTTTCAAAAAACCAAAAGACATATTTATATCAGTGGAAACTCAAAATAATGGTGTTTAGTTCTCTAAGAAATTAATTGTCTTGGACTACACATATTTAAACCAGGATTGAAATGGATTGCAAATTGAAAAAAAGCCTCATCGCTAAAACTGTACAAGGGTATGGGCCAGGAGCCCATGGGTGATGGTTAGGGTTAGGGTTAGGGATATGTTCCTCTTGGTGTTATTTAAGTATTTTGCATCTGACAAAAGTATTGAGTTTTAATTTTGTGGCAGTTTTAATCCCAAAACGTCAAAATCTCCTAGTTAGTCTACGAGCTTTCTCTTAGTGAACTAAATTTTTTTAGAAGTCTGGACTCAAAGTTTCCGTCGTAAATTAAATTACGTAACTGTTTCACTTTTGTGACTTAAGCAGGGGTTGATAGATGTCTCGGGAAGTCTTGGATTTTACCGAACCCTCGTATTTTTATTATCGTGGCCAACATATGTAAGCTGACTGAGTATGGCCTAGTTCATGCATTCCCATTGTAATGAATATGGCTGTTATACGTTACAAGTTTGACATTTATGCTTGATATTATCCGGCTTTACGTTGCTCAATTCCTTCATAAATAGGCTAATTTCGACAAAAACCGCGTACCAGTCGTATCTACACGAAACGATGCCTCTGTCATAGTGAACCGACCCGTTGAAACAATTTGTGACCTTCTCAGGGATAACACGCGCGCGAAATTTGCCTGGAGGACGCGTGTTTCGGTCCCTCCACTAAAATTACCTATTTTAACTCTGTAATGATTATACCACGTTTTCTACCGCGTATAAAAGAAATTATCATTGATGATTCTGATTAGCTGCTAACTTACCAATTTCCTTTTTGTCTCTTAGAAATTGCTGGTGGAATAATCGACCTAAATGGGACTAAAGCCCAGATAAAGGAAAAAGGTTGGTAGGCAAGAACTGCCGATTTGAAAGTTTTACTAAGTAACTTTTTTTCTTACAATCAGCACAGCAGTATGAATGGGGTTAGTTTCTAGAGAAACTGTGGTGCTGCGTCGGTGGGGGGATGAAACACGAGAATTTAGTTTTATCGACTGAGTCGATAAGGTAAATTGACCACCGTAAAAAGATTCAAATAGCTGACGTTTCGAGCGCTAGCCCTTCGTCGGAGCGAATCAAGGAATTGTGGGTAGTGTGTGGTTTTATATAGTAAGCGGTGGAGCTACGCTATTGGTGGAAATTTGGTGACGTGAAAAAGAAATGTAAATTAGTTGAATGAAAAGCGTTCGTTGATTCCGTGGGGTTTGAGAGTGCCGATTTGAAAGATGATTTTTTGTTCTAGGTTTTTACGGCTTTCTGTGTTACCCTGGTGTAGGGAAAGGCCGCAGATTGTCATGTGTTGTTTAGAATGGTTAGTAAGATTAAAATGGCGCGCGACTGGTTTGGATGCGTCTTTGTCATTTTTTTCAACGTCTCGGAGATGTTCACGAAAACGGTCGCCCAGTCTCCTCCCTGTTTCGCCAATGTATATCTTTTTGCAAAAAGTACATGTTATGCAGTAGATAACATTTACGGAGGTGCATGTAAAACGATCAGTGATTTTAATAGATCGTTTGGGTCCTGTTATTTTGTCCGCGTTGTGAATGAAAGGACAAGTGTTACATCGTGTGCGTGTGCATTTGAAAGTTCCCGGTTTATCGTCAGATTTCAGTGCGCTCGTAACTAGAAAGTTGCCTATGTTTTTGTCACGTTTGAATGAAATTAGTGGGGGTTGTGAAAAAATTCTGCCAGTTTCGGGGTCGTTTTGGAGTAATTTGAAATTTTTTAAAATGATGCTTTTGACTGTGTTGTTGTGTGGGTGGAAAGTGAGGGTGAATGGAATTCTCTCGTTCTCTTCCTTCTGTGGCGTTTGTAGTGCTGATTGTCTGTCGATCTGTTGTGCACGTTGTTGGCCCGTATTAACAACAGAGTCAGGGTACCCACGTTTCTTGAAAAACTGGCACATTTCTTCTGATTTGTTGGAAAAATCAGAGTCATCACTACATAGCCGTCGAAGTCTGAGAAATTGAGAATACGGAATGGCGTTTTTAACGTGCGATGGATGTGAGGATGAATGTAACAGATAACTGTGGGAATCTGTAGGTTTGTAGTGCACACTTGTGGATAAACTGTTACCGTTGATTGAAATATTAATGTCAAGAAAAGCGACTGAGGTTTCGGAAATTTCCCAGGTATATTTTAGAGCTGGATGAAAAGTATTGACAGAAGTTATGAATTGATTAAGTTCCTCTTTACTGGAAGAGGTAGCGCCAATGCAATCATCGATGTAGCGGCCGTAGAGTTCGGGTTTGGTTCCGTGGTACTGATTAAAAAATTTTTTTCTTCGATGTGGCCTACAAAAAGGTTAGCGTAGCTTGGTCCCATTTTGGTGCCCATGGCGACTCCATTAACTTGTTTGTAGTAGTTTTGGGAAAATGAAAAACAGTTAAGTGTCAAAACTAATTCGGCTAAGCGGAGCAGTGTTTCTGAGCTTGGGTTTTGAATGGAGCGCTGGTCGAAAAAATATTTTCGTGCTTGAAGTCCTTCGTCATTGGGGATGACGGTATATAAAGAGGTAATGTCCATAGTGAAAATTAATTTGTTTTCGCTGGGAAAACTGAAATTCCGGAAAATTTCGAGTGCGTGATTGGTGTCCTTAATGTACGAGGGTAGTGATTTGACAATGGGGGCCATGATTTTGTCTAAATAGCTAGAAATTAGTTCGGTAGGACAGCTACAAGCGGAAACAATTGGTCGGCCCGGATTGTTTGGTTTATGAATTTTAGGTTTGAAATAAACGCGTGAGGTTCTAGGAGTAGTGATGATGAGATTGTTGGCGGTAACTGGTAATTGTTGTTTAGTAATGAGGTCTTGGATAGTTTCTTTGACAATTTTTTGGTTGCTAGAAGTGAGATCTTTATCAACTTTGGTATAGAAAGCGGTGTCAGAAAGTTGCCGAAAAGCCTCTTGTCGGTAAAGGTCGGTCCGCCAAACAACTACCGCCCCGCCTTTGTCGGCCGCTTTGATAACAATGTCGCGTCGTTTGCTAAGACTTTTGAGCGCTGCCCACTCTCCTGTTGAAAGGTTGGAAATTTTGGTGTGGCGGTTAAATTTAAGTTTTTGGACATCGTGACGACATTTTTTGACGAAAAAATCTAAAGAAGAAAACTGGCCCTCTGGGGGAGTCCATTTTGATTTGCGGACGTTGAGTGTTTCAAAAACATCTTTTTCCGAGGTGTTAGAATTGTCTTCTTTGTCGTGGAAAAAAGCTCTTAATTGCACGCGGCGAAGGAATTTTTCAACATCTTGTTTGACTGAAAATTCGTCGGTTTGTTTCACTATAGGAACAAAGTTTAAACCTTTACTAAGAACAGACCTCTCTGGGTTAGAAAGCGGCAAATTTTCCGGAATGGTAACGACGCCATTGTGACTATCGAATGAATGGTCGCCGGATAATTGAGGACCTATTAACTGTTCAAGTTTTTGGGTCTTGATTTGGTTAAGGCTGTTGAACAGTTTAGCATTGAGTTCTTGAATTTTAGCGCGAATTGATTGTACTAAGACAGCTGGACAAATTTTGGAAAGTTCGGAACGGTATTGGATAATTTCCTTTTCGAGATTGTTACGTTTAAGGCACATAGCTCTGATGGTGATCCTCATAATATTACGCGAG
Source organism: Dendrophyllia cribrosa (assembly GCA_024195265.1). Classification (NCBI taxonomy): domain Eukaryota; kingdom Metazoa; phylum Cnidaria; class Anthozoa; order Scleractinia; family Dendrophylliidae; genus Dendrophyllia; species Dendrophyllia cribrosa. The sequence goes on along the minus strand of JAJLRJ010000012.1, from coordinate 1,276,811 downwards.
AAAGAATTTTGGGCATGGTGAATTTCGTGAAAATATTGTTGATTGGAATCAGAGAATGTAGAAGCGCGAAAATTTGAACGAAACCCTTTAGGAATGACTTTGGATTGGAGGCAACGGCCGATGAAATTGATGTGACTACAAAACCTAGTTTTGGTAAAGATGTGAGTGGCTAAACGAAAGGCTAAATTAGTGGAAATGGGGGGAAAAGGAATAAGATAACTTACGATTTCCTGGCGTAGCTCCTTGGTGAGTGTCTTGAGGTTAGGCATCGTTGTCTTCGGTTCGTTCGGTGAGAAAGCTGTTGAGTAAGAAATATTGATGTAAAAAGTTAATGGTCGCAGCGAATAAACAACAAATGAATGGGGTTAGTTTCTAGAGAAACTGTGGTGCTGCGTCGGTGGGGGGATGAAACACGAGAATTTAGTTTTATCGACTGAGTCGATAAGGTAAATTGACCACCGTAAAAAGATTCAAATAGCTGACGTTTCGAGCGCTAGCCCTTCGTCGGAGCGAATCAAGGAATTGTGGGTAGTGTGTGGTTTTATATAGTAAGCGGTGGAGCTACGCTATTGGTGGAAATTTGGTGACGTGAAAAAGAAATGTAAATTAGTTGAATGAAAAGCGTTCGTTGATTCCGTGGGGTTTGAGAGTGCCGATTTGAAAGATGATTTTTTGTTCTAGGTTTTTACGGCTTTCTGTGTTACCCTGTCGTCTTAATTTCAGATCCTTTCTATCACAAAGTTTCAATCTGCCTAATTCCTTGGCGGGGTAGTCCTAATAATAATAATAATAATAATAATAATAATAATAATAATAATAATAAAACCAAATCTTTTATTGATAACAAAGCTAACTAAAAAATCTTATTTTACAATTATTTTCACTTAAAAAAAACTATTCAGTCAAAACACTATTTACATTATTCCTTTCGATTAAAAAAAAAAACAATTAATTTCGATTAAGAAAATTCATTCCATTAAAAATATATCGTATATTCGAAAAAAAGAAAAAAAAAGTGAAAAAAAATTCAATTAAAAAACTTCAATATAAATTCAATATAATAATAATAATAATAATATAATAATGATAATGTTCTTTCATCAGTGAGCCCACTCACAATGATGATTTTCAGTGAGGCCCTGAGAACATACACAGAAAAGTAATAACAATATTAATAAATAGCAAAGATATATAAATATAAAATAAAAAACGAAATATATATACATAAGTAAGAATAAAAACTAGGGTACAAGTAAAAATAAATGACAATGGTATATAAAACCATAACAAAAAGTTTAAGATAACTTATGTATAGCTACTCTTAAAACGGTTAACAGATAAAGATGTGATTGCTTCAGGGAGACTGTTCCAATCGTCATTGCCGTGATACACATAGCGGTTCTGTCCCCAGGTCTTATTAGAATGTGGCTTACTTAGATTGTTCTTGCCTAGATAGTCCTTAAATGTGGTGGGGATGTGCAGTGCCTTGTTGAAAACCCTTCCAAATTTTCAGGGCAAAAAACAACATTCCCTACCATTTTCAGAACTAAACCTTAAAATATCTTCCTTCTTCAAAACAAATTTGCAAAACTACGTTGTGGCCATTTTCAAGCTAAATGGACGAAACATACGCATTTTCGGACTAAACTTATCAAATTCTCGTCAGACTAAACCGTCTGCTTAAAGCAGCTCAAAGCCCATACGGTCCCATACCCTTGGTGATGACATGCATAGGCTATAAAGTGGAGTACGCTCCTCTGTTTAAATTTTGAACGATCAATAATAAGTGATCCATTTTTTTAATTAACAGCTGCCGGGGTTAAATGCCCGGTGTGTACGAATTTGCCTGGATATACTGGAGCAAAACATTGCGACGAAGCTAAAATCGTGACATGCGAACCGGCTAGTGTGATGGATCGCTGTATGTCAATAGATGCAGTGATGTCCTTCTCAGGTGTTGCTGCAATACCTTTTCAGCTGAAGAATTGTTCCAACAGCTTCATATGTGACCCAGACAGCGACTATAACAGTAAGTACAAGAGATTAGAGCTTTTAATTCACACAGCGTGTCACGGTACCATTTCTGATTTTTTATAGAGTTCCTGGATCACTAGAATTGCAGTCATCCGTAGCCGGTATATTTTCGACCAATTCTCAGTTAAAAAGGAAGTGTCACGGGGATTTGGTGTCATTTAAAAACAAATGTTGTTGTATTAGCAGAAACCGTAAAATATTGGTCCAGTTTTCTGATAAATATAATACCACCCTAGGTGTACCAATTTGTCGGATGAGTGTCTCCAGTCGTAGACGGACTTGGCCGGAATGAATAGACCGTCTTCGTATCCTCAGTATTGAACTGGAACTAGCGTGCAGTCGAGGCTAATGCGGAACAATCTTTTCATATGCAAATATTTTTAATGATACTCCCTAGCATTACGTGTTACGTGTTACGTGTTACGTGTGTTACGTGTGTTACGTGTTACGTGTGTTACATGTTATGTGTTATGTCTATAATTTTGCTTCAGTACAGTAAAATTCTGTTTCTGTTTCAGTGTGCAACATGTTGAACATGACCGGGTATGTTACCTCCTGTTCATTAACCTGTACAACACCGAGCAGTAATGCGCATGCGTGGAATCTGGGAGCGTTCCTTGGAACACGTGGATTGCCAAACACCAATGATAATTGAAAACAAAAATGTGAATGGGGGAACAAAGAAACCACTTCATTCGCCCTGACAGTAGTTTTATGCCCACTTCGGATATTACTCGAGAAATGATAACATTCATTTTAAGTAGCTTCGCTCAGTAGGACTTTACGATTGTTGTGATGGGTTTAAGCCCTTTTCATCTGCATGTTTTTTATTATGCTGTAGTTATCTTCTTGTTTATGTTTTTTATTATGCTGTAGTTATCTTCTTGTTTATGTTTTTTATTATGCTGTAGTTATCTTCTTGTTTATGTTTTTTATTATGCTGTAGTTATCTTCTTGTTTATGTTTTTTATTATGCTGTAGTTATCTTCTTGTTTTTGTTTTTTATTATGCTGTAGTTATCTTCTTGTTTATGTTTTTTATTATGCTGTAGTTATCTTCTTGTTTTTGTTTTTTATTATGCTGTAGTTATCTTCTTGTTTATGTTTTCTATTATGCTGAAGTTATCTTCTTGTTTATGTTTTTTATTATGCTGTAGTTATCTTCTTGTTTATGTTTTTTATTATGCTGTAGTTATCTTCTTGTTTATGTTTTTTATTATGCTGTAGTTATCTTCTTGTTTTTGTTTTTTATTATGCTGTAGTTATCTTCTTGTTTATGTTTTTTATTATGCTGTAGTTATCTTCTTGTTTTTGTTTTTTATTATGCTGTAGTTATCTTCTTGTTTATGTTTTCTATTATGCTGAAGTTATCTTCTTGTTTATGTTTTTTATTATGCTGTAGTTATCTTCTTGTTTATGTTTTTTATTATGCTGTAGTTATCTTCTTGTTTATGTTTTTTATTATGCTGTAGTTATCTTCTTGTTTATGTTTTTTATTATGCTGTAGTTATCTTCTTGTTTATGTTTTGTATTATGCTGTAGTTATATCTTCTTGTTTATGAGGTTTAAGCTTCAATCGCTTGTTGTTTTTCAGGGTTTTTTTTTTTCAATAAAAACATTTTTTCATGTAATCTTTGTGATATCATTGCCTGACAATTGAATTTTGATTAATCAGATCGAATTAGGCCAAAGAAAGTCCTATAAGGCCAAAACAAGACCCCAAAGAAAGTCCAACGGCCCAGAACGTTACCCAAAAGCCCCTCTGCATAAAAAGGTGAAAATTTCTTCCTAAAACTTTCACCCAAAAAAAGTCACCACAAATTTTCTTATCCAAAAAAGAGTCCTCAGATTGTTAATTTCAAACCCTCAAAGGGCCTTCACACTTCACACGGCTGGGACCTAGTGACATTGGCGTGTTGATAAGAAACAGAAATGAGTCTATTTTAAAAATAGTAAGGTGTGTCACTAAGGTTTAAGTGCAAGGGATTTTTCTACTTCGTCCGACAGCAATAAACTGAGGGCATAATTAAAGGGGAAAAGTTGTATGGTATTTTTTTGCGTCGGCATACTTTCTGACAGTGATGTTTCCTGTTTACAAACATTGACCTTCGTTCTTGAACAAAAGATCAGCCTTTGTCAATTCTTTAACTGACTTAACTCCCAAGAGTTAAAAAAAAACCGAGAAGCTAGGGTCATTCTGCAAGCCAACTGTGAGGTAAACTCAAGCCTGCTTCTTGAAACTTTGAAGTGGGACCAGCTATCTTTAAGAAGAAGAAAACAGAAAGCTATAATGAGTGACTATGACTTGCGTGATTCTTTCCGTAAGTTAAACTTACCCAAGCCGCGTACTGACTATTTGAAACGTAGCTTTGGCTATAGCGGTGCCTTACTGTGGAATTCTCTTCCTGAAAATATTAGGCAATAAACCGGCAATTGGGCAGTTTAAGAAGGAAATCAACCGCGAACTTGAAACATTCGATTCCCACTCGGCAATCTTGTAAATCAGTTTTTATAGTTATTTTAATTTTTATAAATGATTGTAATTAAAATACTATTAGTATAACTGAAGATTTTTTAACCGAGTTTAAATAAAGATACCTCCCGTTTTTTCTCGGGGGGGGGGATGGTACGGCTACACGTAGGCTAATTTTACCCAGTATTATCTCGTCTATCCCGTATCCCAGCCTTTTGACCTCAAATCCCACCGATAACTATTAATATTTGGTGTATGTATAAATGCCGCTATTTCTGCGGGTTACAAAAGTGCGTATTATTATGATAAACTTCTTGAGCCGCCCAGCTTTCAATTTTGCTGATATCGATAACATAATCAGATCATAACTAGCGTCTTTATGCTCGGTGTCGGAATGCACCGGAAATATATTATCATATTTTGTTCGTAAACAATGATTATATTTTTCACGAAGACTTGCGTGATTTTAATTTTCCCCCAAAAAAGGGGAGATACACCTAATTGCAATAACGTTCTCATAGAAAAATGAAAAATGAAAAATGCCAAATAAGAATTAATTAGCTTAATCATCACAGCGACACGCGGTCATACGTTTCAACTTTTACCTGGGTAAATTCAAAATATTGTTAATTTAAATTAAGCATGCAGCGGCTATTTTTATTTTAAATTTACTTAGGTAAAAGTTGAAATCATATGGTAACCGTCCATGTTGGAAATATGTTGCTACCCGGTTGATGTCATTCTCTGAGAATAACTTGCTTTCTCTTGAATGCGCTATCGCACGCCTGACAAAGATGCCATGCTACGTCGGGTGGTAAGTTAGGAATGGTAAGATAGACGACGTATAAAGAGTAAGTTTAGCTTATCTTTGTAGACAATGAACACTCTTTTATATATATTTATACAATTTTAGCTATTTTTTCTTCTTAAAACTAGGAAAGCTACCTTTATACTTAGGGCTAGGATAATTTTAATTTGCAATATATCATGTAGTTAGTATAGAGTCCACAACTAGCTCTAAACAGCTAAATACTTACTTACTATACTTACTTACTATACTTACTTACTTACTTACTTACTTACACACTGTACACATGTGCACAGTTGCACTACGAAAAAGGAAAAGTGCAAAAACCTGTTCTTAAACATAGTTCTTGTGCACGCTTTGAGAATTATTAAAATCCGGCGAGAATGTACTTTGTATGTCTAATTAATTCCTATTGGCCTTTTTTCATTTTTCGTTTTTACATTTTTCATTTTTCTATGACAACGTTATTGCAATTAGGTGTATATCGTACTATCCAAAATATGTTCATTTCGTCTGCCTTTATATATGACAATTTTGTGTCTAAATTTTCCAAATCTTATTATATGCCAGGTTTGTTTTTTTTTCCCTTCTTGAGGAGGCGCTAATTACGAAGGCCAGTTGAATTGACGCAGGATTATGCTTTGATTGTCAACACTTGATTTCCGTTCCAGCGTCTGTTTCTCGAAACTCCCAAAGACTTTTCGGACCCGAAAGCTATTTTCAACTGTAGTTTCTAACGGAAGACGGTGAAGATTTTAGCTAACAACGCAGCTCAATTTGTGTAGTAAACGAAAGATTTTATTGCTAGCTTTCAAAATCAACAAAAACCGATTTTTTATTGATAAACATTTTGCACGTAACACAGCCTGGTTTCGGGTCCGAAAAGTTTTTGTGACTTCGAAACGCACGCCTGGGCCGGGATTCACTCTCCTAAACCTGGTATAAAAAGAAAGACTTAATTAACGTGTGAGTCAGTAACATTTTTCATGATACTAATTTTTACAGAACGAAAGTTAGCACAAGGTCACCAGAGAGTAAGGGAATGGATTTTTCCAGGGCTCCTGATTTTTCCTGTTAATCAAGTTACTTTCGCGCCCGGGCTCTGATCCAGGACACGAAGTTTCTACGACGTGGTCGTGGTTGCTGAAAGACTGGAACTAGAACGCCGTTCTCTTACAAGGAAGGAACAAAAACTCTTGAAGACCACGCGGCACTTGTGAAAATTAAATTATAAGAACATTTCAGCAGTGCAGTTAACATGCGAAGTTATCCTTTTCTAAATCATCAAGTAAATTTATCTCCCACGAAATCTGATTATACCAAAAACAACAAAAAAAGAAACAGCGAAGACCAGTGTGCATATGGATTAGAGAGAAGTTTTATTCAAACGCGACGGACTCGTCGTAAACAAAACAAAACAAATTTATTTTAAACCTGAAAAGATACAATACCGGATAGCTCTTGAGATCCATCTCACTCCAAATGAAGCCAATTACTTACCTGTTTAAATCCATCGTCAGGTAGCGCCCGACGAACAATTCAAATCTAACATCGCTTAGACTGGAACTCGATTTGTTTACTTGCAAATTGCTGTCAAACATTTTTAACATTTTTAGCTGGGTTTTCAACTAAATGCCCTAGTTTTCGAATGAAAAACATGTACGAAACACAAATAATTAATTCTCACTTGTTTGGAACTCATTTTATCATTCTTCCTTGAAAAATAGTACTCGCGTTTCAAAAGTAAACAGAACGCCAAAACCTCAATGGCACGTTCTCTACGAGACGCGACGTTGCGACGCGACGTTGCGACGCGACCTTTTCTGTAAAGGATTACTTCCGGTCGCGTCGTAGAGCCGTCGAGTCTTCGATCTTAGGGCATTGACGCACGACTATGCTTTGTTTGTCACCGCGTGATTTCCGTTTCGCGTGAGTCTAAAGACAGTGCGCCATGCAACTAAAAACTTTATAATTAATTAAAGTGATATTTTTCTTGCACTAATTTTTACAAAACAAAAGTTAGCACAAAGTCAGGGTTATTGGATATTTCCTGTAACTTCTCTGTAACTTATTTTATCGTATTTTTTATGCTTACTCGCGTTACTTTCGCGTCCGGTCTTGCATGCACGCTTAGAGGATACTAATGAATATTTTTCCTGTTACTCGTGTTACTTGCACGACATATAACCAACCATAGGATATTTAAACTGCTTTAAGAAGTAGAACTCATCACAGTTGCATCAGTACGGTGTACAGTTCGTGTTGAACTTACAAACCATGGCAGCTTCGCGTATTGCTCTTGTCAGCTTGGTGGCTCTGTGCATATTGACCATTGGTAAGTAGACGTCATCTCGTCATTTCTTCATCTTCTCTCGAAATCTCGGCATTTATAACTAAGTTCGGATTCTCTTTTATTTTAAAATTTACTCCTTGAGTCACAGTCACAGGTAGCCGTGTTAAACTATTTTCGATCGACTTTACTGAGGGGCCGTTACCATTTTAAGTGTTTGTTAAAAAGCCAAAAGACATATTTATCAGATTAACTCAAAATAATGGCCGGGTCCAGCTTAGTTTAGTGCTCCAAAATTAAAATTACGTGTCCTGGGCTGCTGTTCGGTCTCTCGACTACACTGCAATCCATCTGTCTCCAAATCAAGACATGCTAGCTGTAATAAATGTATAAACGAATGTACCTATTCCAACTCTGTAATGACTACCGCGTTTTTCTACCGCGTGTAAAATAAATTATCAATGATGTTATGATTAGCTGCTAACTTACCAATTTGCTTTTTACTTCTCAGAAATTGCTGGTGGAATAATCGACCTAAATGGGACTAAAGCCCAGATAAAACAAAAAGGTTGGTGGGGCTGTGGTAGGGAAGAACTCTTCTTGCAACTTTCTTCCTTTCCTGCATTCAGTTGTCTAGTTCGCGTCTATTCAGTACTTTGAATTCTTTCAACATACTTAACCCTTAAATCTTTAATATCAATATACAAATTCTCCTTTTTTTCATCACTTTCAAGCTGGAGGGTCGATTTTAATGCCCACATTAGTGGTCCATATTCGCCTTGGAAATTCACGCGTTATCTTTAGGTTTCACATATTCGTTGGCGGTTTTTATGTTTTTGTCTCAGACTATGCTAGAATTAAAACTGAGCATCTTACTTCAAACACAAAATGCTCACCGAGAACAATATATCAAGTAAATTCTTGTAGAAAGAATAAACCATAATCATTTTTTTAGCAAAGTCCAAAACACATTGAACGAACTTGAAAAATTGGCCAGTTTTTTCAAGTTGCAATCCATTTCCATCCTGACCATCTGTAGCCAGAGACACTTGTTGATAGTTTCATTATACTCGTAAAACAATTTTAAACAAAACTGGACCATTATTTTAGCTTTTTACCATTATAGCTTTTTAAAATAACACTAAAAATGGTGACATAGCCCCTTTAAAAACTATTAATAGGTATAATTGCAGTTAATATTCAGCAAAAATAGTGATCTCTTAACTTTGCTGCAGACTTGACATAAATTTCGAACCACACTTTGTTTAATCTTAGGCCACTTGTAGAATAACAGTTGAACAAAACTGGAGAATTATTTTTGGGTTTCCACAACTAATATAAATATGTGTTTGGGCCTATTAAAGTAACAATAAAAATGGCGAAATATATAGCTCCTTTAATGCCTGAAACATTCTACGAGGATGACTGCTTAACCCGTACACCTGAACCTCCCGTAACCGCCCGTACAAGACTCCACTGCTTTAAAAAATTGCAACTCTCTCAATCGTGCGAACATTGCCTTAACTAGCAGTTGTGAGCATTGACTAGAAAGTCTCTCAAATTGAGATACCCAATAAACACAAAAAAGTCAGCGATTTTTGCAGAATATCAGCGTTTGAATTTGGACAATAACAAAAATTACCGTTTTTAACGTCATAGAAAAACAACAAAAATCACGTTTTTGCCTTTAGTTTTTTTATACAAATCATCGTGGCAAACCCAAAAGTCAAGATTCACAGCAAAATTCAGTCCTAGTCCTAGCTTAGCAGATCTTTGTCTCAGAGATCGTGCAACCCTCGCTGGTTTTATAGTGAAATCGCGGTTCGGCTCTTCATTTTTTTAAGGGTTAACACTGAGTCAGTCAAGAACTTGCAGAGATACGAAAAGGCTTCTACAAAGCGTTATCTTCCTGTTGTGTTTTACTTTACACAGCTTCTTCGCTCAAATGTGAAGCGTGTGGACCTGGTCAGGGAAAACCTTGTGGTGGGGGTAATGTGACAAGTATGGAATGTGAACCTTCTGCTGACCGCTGCACGACCATCTCCGTGGCTTTCACAAGCGGATCTAACACCACGATAATAAAATTCTGTGCTCATTCAACGTCGAATTGTCAAGAAGAGAGCAAATATAATCGTAAGTACACTCTTGTTTTATGTAACAACGTCTAGCCTCCAAACCAAATGCAATTAAATGTGGCGGGTAGTCAGTGGAGCAATGTGGTCTGGCTACAACCGTGATGAATGAAGGCATAAAACATGTGATTGTCTTAACACAGAGAAAATTGAAGAAAGTCAACGACGAAGTAGAGTCAGACACCTGAGAAACAAACTCAGTGAATTTTAATCTTTATTAAATTGTAATTGTATTTTTTGTGGTAATGCCCGTTTTGGGTCATGCGCACCAGGCGCATGTAATTTTCGGACTGAGGCTGATCTGGGACTGGACATTCTTATCTTTTTGGCGATTTAACCCTTTAAGCCCTAATATCAAAATTTAAATTCTCATTTCTAGTCCTATACATTTCTTATAGAAGTAGTAGGGAGAAATTGTTTGGATATCAAGAGAATTCATCTTGTGTGATCATGTCCTTAATTCTCGTGACCTTTTTGATTGATAAGGCATTAATATTACAATGAGAAATTTGATGCTGATCACTCTTGGGGCTTAAAGGGTTAAGCGGCCTGAGAACGTTCTTTGCACGTTCCAAGGATAAATGGACGGTACAGTGTTTTAGTAAATCATAGTTCTTAAAAAGAAGAGTGAAGTAAAGGCGAAGTTCTACAAACTTGCCAATTAGTAACATTGTATTAGACATGATTGCTAAATATTGATATTTTATGAAATGGTAAAAATACTTTTATGCGGCGTTTTTTTAGCTCCCTGTTAACATAGTAAAAAGAGAATTTCTTAAATAGATCTCAGCCTGGCTATGTTCCGTGCACGCGAGTCGTGAAATTTTGGCCAAACTCAGCCTCCTCAACGTTCCCTAAAAATGTCCTATACTAACACCATCTGGCATAAGGAAACATTAAAAAAAGTGATCACGTGACACGTCACAGACATATATGATTTGGCGCCATTGGGCAATATAACATAAATCAATCAATCAATCAATCAATCAATTTATTAATTTGAAAGCGTGGGATGAGGTTGCCCTTCATATCCGAGCCAGAGGCTCATGTGTGAAACGCATGACAATAAGTAGGTAGCAACATAGAAGGTACAGAAATTGCAATATTTTAGCTGTCCATATAATTTCGAAACTTTCTAAACGATGCTGAAACATGTCGTGTTTTCTTTTTCTTTCAGCTTGTAAGCATGCTGCTTCTTCAGGATTTTACTGTAATGTCGAATGCTGTGAGGGAGATTTGTGCAATCAAGCTTCTCCTGGGAAAGTCAATACCACTGCCGTCAAACCAGAAGTCGCAGGTAACTTTACTTTAAATGTAGTTAAGGGTCCTGTTGATGTCTCTACCAATCAGAGAGCCAGATGTGGATTATGTGACCATCTGTTTGTCGGTCGATATATTGCTGAAATACGATATAAAATGTAATTTTTACGTTGTGTTATGTGTACTATTGTCAAACTGGTATTACCTGGTCAACATGTATTTAATCTGTCAATAGCTAGTCCCCGAAGGATGATCGCTTAATACAGGTTTCCGTCAGTTCTTTCTTTTCTACATCTCCGCCCCAACTATCAGTTTGACTGCTGTTATAGATTTGTTAAAGATTTTAGTTTATAAATGTATAAACGATTGTTACCTATTTTAATTGTGTAATGACTACCACGTTTCTCTTCCGCGTGTAAAAGAAATTATCAATGATGACTCTGATTAGCTGCAAACTTACCATTTTACTTTTGTCTCAGAAATTGTTGGTGGAATAATCGACCTAATTGGGACAAAAGCCCAGATAAAACAAAAAGGTTGGTAGGCAAGAATTGAGGATAATTTTAAACTTTTACTTGTAACTTTCTTTCTTTCTTGTATTCAGTTGTCGAGGGTTGGGGTGGATGCCTCTTCCCCTTTAAGGTTTTTCTCCGAGTTTTTCAAGTCCATTTATTGTTAGAAAGTGCTGCTTTCAGTAGCTGTTCGCTTATCCCTGAGACACATTTTGGTCACAAAAATTCGTGTTTTCGCCTTTTTTCTGTAAAAAAAAAACATATAAAATGTACCAAATTGTTTGATTGTATCATATTTTGCAACTCTGGCAAAAAATATCTGCAATTTCCGAATTTTCCAGAGAAATTTGGATTTTTGGTACAATCCAAGATGGCGGCCATCTTGGTGGCCATTTTGGATGACGTCACGGACCTCCAGCAATGTCAAAACCCATAATATTTACCTTATCTTTTAGAACACATCACAGGCTATCTATTAGATATAAAATACTTCGAAATATTGTAACACTGCAAAAAAACCTAAGGGAGGGTTGCAACCACCTCCCCCGCCCCCCTTTTGTACCACGGTGGGGATATAAGTTTGCGCGTAAGTCCAAGGGTTAACCCTCAAATCCCCAGTATCGATATTCAAATTCTCCTGTTTTGCATGCCAAGCTAGAGGGTCGATTTTTTGACCACATTAGGGATCCATAACCGCCTTTTCGCACCCAATAATTCCTAACTGTCTGAAGTTGTCGTTTTCTGTGGGATAAACTATTTTAATATTTTATTGTTTGTTGCAATACCTATTAACAGTTAATATTCAGCAAAAATGTATTTGATCTCTTTGCCGCAGACTTGACATAAATTTCAAAACCACACTTACTGGACCATTATTTTTGGTTTTTCACTGATATAAATATGTGCGGTTTGGACTTTTTAAAGTAATTAACACTTAAAATGGTGACATAGCCCCTTGAACGCGTGAAACAGTCTACGAGGATGACCGCTTAATACAGTTTTGCGTCTTCTGTCTTTTCTCCGCCGTAACAATCTGTGTTGTTAAAGATTTTCTGCTAATCCAGATCTTTGTCACAGATTCGGCAACCCTCGCTGGTTTGAAATCGCGGTTCGGCTCTTCAGCTTATTTAAGCCGGGTAATAACTCAGTTTTAATAATAAAATATCTACAAAGATTATCTTCCTGTTGTGTTTTACTTTACACAGCTACTTCGCTCACGTGCGAATCGTGTGGAAATGGTGAGGGACCTTGTGATGGGAGTAATGTGACAAGTGTGGAATGTGAGGGTTTTGAAGATCGCTGTATAACCATCACCTTGCCACTTGCAAATATAACATTGGTGACGAAACGATGTGCTCATTCAACGTCGATTTGTCAAGAAGAGAGCCAATACAATCGTAAGTACACTCTTGGTTATAAAACAACGTCTAGCCTCCAAACCTGTCGGTTGCCCAAAACGGAGGTTTAAAAACACCTGTAAAAGTGCAATAAAAAGTGGCTGGTTGCTAAGTCAGTGGAGCAATTTGGTCTACAGCCGCGATGAATGAAGGCATCTATTGCATAAAACAATTGATAATGTTAACACAAAGAAATTGAAGAGAGTCAACGACGAAGATTCAGAAGACACATGAGAAACAAACTTGTGGTAATACCCGTTTCGGGTCATGTGACCAGTCGTATATAATTTTTAGGCTTAGGCTGAGCTGGTACTGGATGACGTTCTTATATCTTTTTGGCGATTTGAGCTTGAAAACGTTCTTTGCACGTTCTTAGGATAAATGGTACAGTACATGTATTTCAGTAAATCAAAGTTCTGAATTAAAATAGGCGAAGTTCTTCAAATTTGCCAATTTTTAGAAATGATTATCTATTATAAATGGAAAAATGAGTTGTATGCGTTTGTTAGCTCATTGTTAACATAGTCATTGTAAATAGAAACGTTCTAAAATAAATCTCATCCTGGGTATGTTCTTTGCACGCGAGTCTTAAAATCTTGGCCAATCTCAGCCTAAACGTTCCCTATAAAAAAGGTTCTTATATAAAGAAGAGTGTATTACAGTCTCTGATCCTTCCAATAGACCATTTAATTTTTATATTTACCTATACAATGGAAGCTCTCTTAACGGACACTCTCGTAAGCGGACAGCTCCTCTCTCCTCCGCAGAGGCTCCTTATGTAACTCCTAATAGGGGTTTTCGGTGTGGGGAGAATCCGCTGGGCAAGGTGAGTGCAGGCGCAAAAGACGAGAGATCCTGCACTCACTTAGCTCGGCGGATTCTCCCTTCTCCTCACACCGAAGCCTCTGCGGAGGAGAAAGGGACAGTTCTACTTACGACCGCGTTCACAAAACCCCGTTTGAACTCCCATACAAACTCTATATTGACACATTCCTGTAAGCGGACATTCCCGTAAGCGGCTGCGGACGCTATCACGGGTTACAATTTAGACGTTTCCTTTGTTTTTGATCTCCCGTAAACGGACACCCGAAAGCCGGAAATCCATTAGCCTCTGAATCTTTTCTCAGTCAATCAGCTTCACATCGCTGTTTGTCACAATGAGTTTACAGTGCATTGATAACAGTGCTATATTTGGATGTTTGTTTTGTCGTCATACACATCCGGTTACATTTCGAAACACCACTTGTACATGTATGCTTGTGACTGGAAGTACAACGTCGTCAACACAACAGTGTAGCCAAGGCACTCAAGTTTCGATTTCAGCCATGGCAGAGATATTTTAGTGTCTTGGTAGACATGCAACTTAAATCTTTAAATTCTATGAAGCAGTCTTCCATCCGCAGTTACCTATCGTGATGCGCATTGCTGTAAATTGGGGCCTGACTATGAAAGACACAGTATTCGGCAAACCGTGTATTACTGCATTTTGATGCAGTGAGACTGTTTACAATTATGATTTGTTCTTTACTCACTAAGGGTCATTTCTAGTACTGCAGTATGCAGTACAGTATACGGTTGTCGCCCTTATCATTGCATAAGGCAATAAAATAATGAAATCATACGGTGGTATTATTTTGCGTTGCCAATGTTATTGTTAGCTGGGCAAGCTCCCGTAAGCGGCCATCTATCCCTTACACCTCTAGTGCATGGCCCCTTACGAGAACCATTCTCGTAAGCGGCCAGCTCCAGTTACGGACCCCGGGGGGACTCTCATATAAACATAGGCACGCATTGCGTGCATGAGCTATTTTGAAAATTACCTAAATGATATGAAATGGTGAAAGTAACAAAACAGCGGAAGTTAACTCGCACAAATAACCGCTTGCAGATATACGTTTTTCAAATCCTCCGGCCCGCCCACTACCAAAAAAAATACCGAGATAACCAACTGGGTCCCGTTTCTCGTTTCTCGGCTAGCTTTTTTTCACGGGATTTCCGGAGTTATTTTTTGACGAAACTACGGCCCCAGTGAAATGAGCAACTTGTTTCAGTAATGAGTGTATTAAATTAAATGTCAACCAGAAAAGTCCTGCACATAAATTTGATGCATCCAAATTGAAGGCTTATTATTTCCTGGAAATTTGTATCTAGTCTTTTTTTAAAGGTTTCTTTTATTATTCACAAAAGACACGTGGAAAAGGTTCCTTTGGCCTGGAAGACGCAAACTAATTAAATTAAATTGTTTTCAACTCCAAACCACAAGCTAATTAAATTAGTGACAGGAAAATTCTTTGAACCACCTGTTTCTGTAATGTCAACCAGAAAAGTCTTTCACAGAAACTAAACGCATGAAAAATGAATATAAGTAGTCTCCTAGTAAATTGGAACTAATATTATTTAAACAACTGTTTTTATTCTCCACAAAAAAGTCGTGCAAATAGAAACAGAACTAATTAGATTAAATTGTTTTCGACTCAAAACCACAAGCTAATTGAATTACTTACACGAACATTGTTGAGGTTAACATTTGGAACCAAACACCTTTTCCTGTAATGTCGACCAGCAGAAACTTAGCGCATCCAAAATGAATTTTGCTTGTTTCCTAGTAAATTGCAACTAATATTTTTTAAACAGGCGTTTTTTAACGCACCATATAAATTAATTACATTACGTTTTCTCGAAAACATGTTGAATTTCATCACGTACCAGGACAAAGTTCAATATTTGCACGTGCACACAACGTGACTGCTCATACAAAATACAGTCGCTTCTCGCTTATAGTAATCGCTTGAGGCATACAATTAATAACCTACACATCAGCTCACATTAATTCAAAGAAAGATAAACGTTTTACATACTGTAAATTGTAGATTAATTGCATTACATTTTCTCTGTTGAACTCCATGCATCACGGACAAGTTTCTATAAGGACAAAGTTCAACATTTTCACGTGCAGACAGCGTGTCTGACAAAAAAAAAATCCAATTTTAAATAGTAATCTCTTGAAACCCAGGCTTGAAACATACAATTCATGTTCCGCATCATATTATTTGAAATCGGCTTGCCGTTTTTGCAATAAAACTATACTCATACTTCAGTCATAAGTTCACCTATGAACGTAACCGTAGTCCACATTTTTTGGACGTCTCATCCCCCGCAGACCATTCTACCATTCATGCATAGGGCACATTATAGGCGGTATTTCCGAATAAATGTCCTTGATATTGCCAGGTTAGCAAGCCAGTCGGGATTAGAGAACAGTTCCCAAGCAACAAATTTTCAAAACTTTACACTTTTAGTGTTTGCGGCAACAATCGCGGAGATTCAAGATGGCTGATTTTCAATTCATGTCAAGTGCCCTTCTTTGACCTTCAGTAATACCATTTTAGAAGCGAAAATTTGATTGGCTGACATAGTACACGGTGTACATACTAGAGGCAATCTGATTGGTGTGACATAACCCAAGACATACATACAAACAAACAAACAAACAAACAAGCTAACAAACATACTAACATCACAAACCAACCTTTGCGCCTGCTAATGAGCTATTTTTTTCAAAATAGCTCAAAAAATGACAGGAAATTTTCGAAAAACACCCTAAAAGGTACCAGAATCTCGTTTGATGGGTGTGGCTCAAAAGAATTTGTACCCCTAAGAGGTACCAATTCTAAATCAACGCATGACATATTCTGTCATATTTTTTCGGCTCAATACCCTAAAGGTACCGCGATAATTCTAACTGTGGTCGTTTTAGATTTTAGCACTCTAAGTGGTACCAATCTGCAAATTTTTAAGTCTAAAAGGTACGACGAGCACCCTGTCATTTTTATATGGGAGTCCGCCCCCCTCCCCTCCTCCCCCGTTTACGGACACCTTTTTCGCGCCCCGAGGGTGTCCGCTTACGAGAGCTTCCACTGTACTATTAAACACCTTCAGGCATTTGCGAAACATTTAAAAATGAGGTCACGTGACACGTCACAGATATGAATGTATATAAAAATGATTCGGCTCCATTTGGAAACATAACTGAGATGGAAAGTAGATAGAGATATTTCAATACTTCTGCTGTCAATTTAATTTCTAAAGTTTCTAAACGCTGAAAGCATGTCGTGTTTTTCTTTTTCTTGCAGCTTGTAGGAATCCACTCTATCCCTGTAACTTCGAGTGCTGTGAGGGAGATTTGTGTAATCAAGCTTCTCCTGGGGAAGTCAATACCACTGCCAACAACCGTTCTAAACCACGAGAAGTCGCAGGTAGCCTTACTTCGGAATTTAAGTAGTAAATGGTCCTGTTGAGGCCTCTACCAATCAGAGATCCTTTTTGTCAAATTGGTATTAAGTGGCCAACCTGTATTAATTGGTCAGTAAGCAGCAGTATTGCCGCAACTTCACTGCAGCAGCATTGTCGCAACTTTACTGCAGCAGTATTGTCGCAACTTCACTGCAGCAGTATTGTCGCAACTTCGTTGCAGCAGTATTGTCGCAACTTCACTGCAGCAGTATTGTCGCAACTTCACTGCAGCAGTATTGTCGCAACTTCATTGCAGCAGTATTGTCGCAACTTAACTGCAACAGTATTGCGCAACTTCACTGCAGCAGTATTGTCGCAACTTAACTGCATCAATATTGTCGCAACTTCGTTGCAGCAGTATTGTCGCAACTTAACTGCAACAGTATTGCCGTAACTTCACTGCAGCAGTATTGTCGCAACTTCACTGCAGCAGTATTGTCGCAACTTCACTGCAGCAGTATTGTCGCAACTTCACTGTAGCAGTTTTGTTGCAACTTCACTGCAGCAGTATTGTCGCAACTCCACTGCAA
Organism: Dendrophyllia cribrosa; assembly: GCA_024195265.1. NCBI lineage: Eukaryota > Metazoa > Cnidaria > Anthozoa > Scleractinia > Dendrophylliidae > Dendrophyllia > Dendrophyllia cribrosa. The sequence goes on along the minus strand of JAJLRJ010000012.1, from coordinate 1,259,083 downwards.
CTGTTTTGTTGCAACTTCACTGCAACAGTATTGTCGCAACTTCACTTAACTTAACTTAACTTCATTTAACAGCTGCCAGGGTTAAATGCCCGGTGTGTACGAATTTGACTGGATATGCTGGAGCAAAAAATTGCGACGAAGCTGAAATCGTGACATGCGAACCGGCTAGTGTGATGGATCGCTGTATGTCAATAGATGCAGTGATGTCCTCCTCAGGTGTTGCTGCAATACCTTTTCTGTTGAAGAACTGTTCCAACAGCTTCATATGTGACCCAGACAGCGACTATAACAGTAAGTACAAGAGATCAGAGCTTTTACTTCCCACAGTGTGTCACGGTAGCATTACTGGACTTTTTAGAGAGATGCTGGGTAGGGGTCCTGAAATTGCAGTTATTAGATAAATTTTCGGCCAATTCTCAGTGTCACGGGGATTTGGTGTCATTAAAAAAAAAAACAATGTTTTTGTATTATTTAACAGAAACCGTAAAATATTTGGTCCAGTTTTGTGATAAATATAATGCAACCCTAGTGTATCAATTTGCCGATAAGTGTCTCCAGTCGTAGATGGACTGGGCCTGAATGAATAGACCTTATTCGTATCCTCGGTTCTGGACTGGAACTAGCGTGCAGTCGAGGCTAATGTGGGACAATCTTTTCATATGCAAATATTTTTAATGATATTCCCCCGCTTTAGCCTCGACTGCAAGCTAGTTCCAGTTCAATACCGAGAATACGAATATGGCCTATTGCAACTTGAAAAAAGTACCCCTTAGCTACACTTACCCCACATTTTCTTTTCCAAAATAGGATCAAACAGACCATGAATTGTTGAATTAAAATGCTTTAACATCAAATTAACAAAAGAAAAAAAATGGTTAATTCTGGGACACCTGCAGCGTTATGTTTGCAGCCCAGAGCAGCATGTGTACGGTGTAAAGTAAAATTCTTTCCCTTTTACAAGAAAATTTTCTTGAGAAATAAAGGAAAATTACCTTTACATCAAATTGACAAAAGAAAAAATACTTTAATTCTGAGACACCTGCAGTGTTATGTGTTACGTGTTACATGTTACATGTTACATGTTATGTGTTACGTTTTACGTGTTATGTGTTATGTGTTACGTGTGTTACATGTTATGTTTTATGTTTATAATTTTACTTGAGCACAGTAACATTACGTTCCTTTTTCAGTGTGCAGCATGTTGAACATGACCGGGTATGTTACCTCCTGTTCATTAACCTGTACAACACCGAGCACTAATGCGCATGCGTGGAATCTGGGCGCGTTCCTTGGAGCACGTGGATTGCCAAACCCCAAATACAAAAATAATTGAAAACAAGATCGTGAATGGAGGAACAAAGAAACCACTTCTTTCGCCATGACAGTGGTTTTATGCTTACCTCGGATTTTACTCGTTAAATGATTCATTTTAAGTAGCTCCGCTTAGTAGAACTTTACGATTGTTGTGTTGAGTTTAAGACCTTTTCATCTGCATGTTTTATATATATTATGCTGTAGTTATATCTTCTTGTTTAAGAGGTATGAGCTTCAATCGCTTGTTATTTTTCAGGGTTTTTTTTCAATAAAAATATTATTTTTTCGTGTAATCTTTGTGAGTATCTTTGCCTGATAATTGAATTTTGATAATACGATGGTCAACCTTCACTAAATGCATACCAGTGGTTGTACACCTCTCCAAAATTAACGACAAATAGCTTTATTCGGTTCTATACACCAATCTTAGGTTCATTTCTGTTTGTGTGGGATTGTCATATTTCAGATTATTCCCTTACTATTTAGACTGCGAGCAGTCTCTTATTTTTCTTTCCTGTTCGCGTGTCGCGTTAACAAACAAGCTTTTCTCCCTCGCACTCAGTGTTTTATCGCACTTCTTTGCTTTTTACTTGTAAGCCGCTTTGTTAATGTTGTTTGTGATATTTTCGCGCCAATGGAGTTCCTTGTAGCCTGTTCCAAGTGTTCGGATATTGGAAAGGGCGCGAAAGAGCGGCGCGAAGGAAAATTGCGATGCGAGTGAGAAAAAGAGAGGGGAGTCTGAGGGAGAGGAGAGACGACTACGTGCCCCTTTCCCCAGCTTCCTCTCCTTTTCCCCGCTCGTTTTCCTTCGCGTTCTCGGCCCCACTATCTGAACGCGTGGAACAGCCTAAGTTCCTTGCGGCTTCGAACTCGCTGCGCGCGCGCGCTCACTCGACTCACTTTGCTACTATTAAAGTGGCTCGACTGGGTTTTTTTGGCGACACAACATCCCAACTTTGAACGGCTGATACTTCACTGTCTGAGCTCGGTCAGGCAAGTTGCTTCACACATGTACTAGACATGAAATGGACTTTCCAAAAATCTAGATTTGATTGACATCGGTGTTACCATAACAACGATCTGATGACGTCATGGTTTTTGCATATTAGTAATTTTCTCAACATCTAGACTTAAACTTTTAAAATGACTAAATTCCTCTTATAGTCTAGATGTAAGTCTTCAAGACTGCAAATATAAGTTTGAAAAAATTCTATGAGCGCGTTTTCAAATAAAATTGGGTTGAATATTTTCCATCAAAAATTTAAAGATTCGCATTACTTTGTGTTATTTCGTCGATACCAGTGTTTTCCTGACAAATTGAAAAAATATTTTCACCGTATATTATCCATGTGTCATAAAAGTACCTTCCTTGAAGGTTTCATCCTATTTGCTTCACCAGATTTCAGTTGATGTGATCATAAGCAATGTCTCAAATACGCTCATTCTTCTGACAGAAGTAACACTTTTGTTAGGGAAGCGTTTATTTAAAAACTAGTCGATGAAATTTGTTTAAAATCTTTTGATCTAACGTTATACATGTAATGCACGACCTCTGTAAATTTCAAGTGCATTGAATCATTTTAAGGGCGCGAAATACAATTAAAAGTATAGGGGACGTTTGCATTCGTCTTCCAAAGTTTCATTAGTAGTCTTTACACTAGATCTCAAGTAAACTTAACCCTATCCAGACCGGGCTTTTTTTGACCGTCTGGGACCGGGGGGGTGGGGGGGCTCCAGAAGCCCCCCCCCCCCCATGTAACTTTGAAACCGCTTATGCTATGGCCACCAAATTTACACAGGAAAATGTTGTCATGAATTCTAGTAAGTACAGATACTTTGGTGTCATAATGATGAAACGTGACGTCATTATGACGTCATATAGTCGGTTTTATTGGCTAAAACAGTCTTTCATCAATATTTTCTCAATTTTGAACATATAACAACAAGACTTTAACAGCTACCTACTTAATAAAAGTCTTATGTTTACTAACACTGTTGGTGTTGTTAACAATAACAGTGACGTCATTATGACGTCATATACAATGAAATAACCAACTGAAACGTTCTATAAGGCATATCTCTGAAACAAACGGTAGTGTCCATACCAAACTTCACATATTGATGCAGGAGTAAAAGTTAATGAATTCGTACACTTTGCTATGGTAACAGCATGTGACGTCATAGAAGTGATGTGTATATTTTCTTAAAATCTGGAACAGTTAACTTTGCAAATTATGGCTTTTCATGTACGTAATGAATTTAAAAAAAAGCTTTCTCAAGTGAAAAGGACATTTTTATGATATTTTGACAATAAATATTAAGAGATAATGGAATTACACAGACACGTAATATACTAGAAATAAATTTCCCATTTTATCGTCCGCCATCTTGGATTCGCCATCTTGGATCCGCCATCTTGAATTAGTCCAAACGTGTTTATTTCGGTAAAAAAACACCGAAAAATAAAGCAAATGGACTGTTAAAGCTTAGTTTATTGTGGGAAAATGTTATACAATCCAAAATATGAACCAATAATAATATTATAGTGAAAACGACCTTTAGTAAAACTTCGATCCGCCATCCTGGATTTTGACATTTCATATTCCACGTTTTCCTAAAATTACCGTTAATTAACCTTAATTAATAAGCAAATATACATAATTTGATCAATTATCGCTAAATTAAGTGGAAAATATTAATTCAATAAGAAAACTTTGAAATAATCTTGATTAAAGTGAAAAATGCTAATTTTGTAAAACATAGGTGTCAAAAAGCGGTTGCTATAGAAACGTCAATGTTGGTGGACAAAGGACGCTAACGTGAAAATGTTTCCAGATAAATTTTAGGAAAAGTCACCAAATTTGGTGGTCATTGCATCAACCGTTTTAAAACGACACAACTTCAAAGTTCGAGCGGGCTCCCAAACCCCCCCCCCCCCCCCCCTTCCCCGGTCTGGATAGGGTTAACGAACGCTCAAGTAAAGTACGATTTTCTTACTTAGCTCTTACTTACTTACACGGGTAAATGCAAAAACTTAAGTTGACTTGAGCTAGCCGAGCGAAGACGCTGCTTAAAAGTTAACAAATTTACAACGGCCGTATCTTCAAAGGAGAAAGCCCGTAGACGTAAAACTTTTGGACGAATAACACAAATAACATGATAACCAATGATTTAGAACATGTTAAAAGAAATACAAGCTAAAAATTGTAGAATTAGCTGTTCAGATGTTTAATTTTGATGACGATGTCTCGCGCTAAAACACTCAACGATAAAGACCGATAAAGACACCGTTGTCGTATGCACAAGGATCATATTCGAAGGAATTGGTGAATCGTGTCCTTCGTGACCATCGTTTGACATTTTGATAATTTCAAAAACAACTTGCTGCTTCCAATTACCAAAGGTCACCAAACAGTCGAAAACAGCGATGCCACGATGTTTGCGAAGGCATGGAGTTAATTGGCTTGATTGGCACGGTGATCCGCCCCACGGCACGATAAGTCGACTTGAGTTTCGATAAGGATGGTTTTGCAGAACCTTAAGTCTTACTTGAATCCTTTCAGTTTGCCGACTTTAATGAGATGCTAAGTCAAGTGCGTTCAGTTTTTACTTAGGCCATCACACACAATTTTTTGGCTAAGTAAGACTTAGGCGCTCTTAAAGTGCCTATGAAATGAATTTTTTTTCTTCGTTTTTCATTAGTTTATTATGTCCAAAGAACGAAAACAATAATCATTTCCCGAGGAAAAGAAAGAAAATCGGTTTTTTAGCCCCTTGAAGATGCGTCACTTCGGTTGAAAAGTGGCTCCAATTTTTGGAGAGCCTGGGGGCGAGTGGGCGTGCGTGATGACGTAAATTACGTAAATAGTATGACACATTGGTTTGTTTACGCTATAATTGCCTTGGAATCCTTTAGCGTGATGGTAATTTTGCCAACGTTTTTGGCTGTACAAATGTCAGACAGCGCCTAATTTGTTTCTTTACAGTCCTCTGAAGGTGAAGAGGACCAGTTTCGGATCACTCTTGATCAACTGAAATGATCGTGTCCACTGTAGTTTCGCCGTAGCGAGACGAACCGACTGTGCCGCTTGAGCGAAGGAAGTGAACATGAAGAAGACGGACTTTGACCATTTAGATTATTGAACGTGAAAGGTATACATTTCAGTAGCACAGCGTCTCAGTGGTTCGCCAGTTGAGTTGTAAGCTTATTGAACGCAGAGGCGTTTTTGTTATTTCTTTTTAGTGGCTCGTTGACTAACGTTTATCGAACGCGAACGATATATTTGTAGTACAAACAATCATGATATTAGCGCATTAGCGACTCGGCCGGTCTTCTCTGAAGTTCATTGATCGCGCGTGGAGGTTATGAACTTATTTTATCGGCTTGGCAATTCGCTCGTCTACTTAAAGTTCTTTTTTCAATGCGAAGGATATGTCTTGGCGGCTTGCTAGTTGAAAGTTTCTAAATTATACTGATATGTTATGCATATCCGAGGTGGTGTTTTTCAGGCGGCTTGCCGAATTGAATGTGAAGGGTGTATTTTTAGCGGCAAGGTGCCTTGATAGCGTATTTTTTTATTTATTTATTCAAAATGTTTGAACTCAAGTATATACTTAATAATTATGCTTCTTAGTTCAGTGTCTTGCCAGCGATTGATCGTTTCTGGAAATTTTAACCACTTGGCGGCTTGTAAGTGAGTTCAAAGTATCGTGTTTACATTTATGTCTGATTTATATTTCACTGTATAAAAATTGATCTGATCGAACACGCAATAATTCAGCGATGTATTTTGTTTCGAATAGTCTTACGCATTTGTACGTGTAGATTTTTGATAGATGTTCCGTAGAATAGACGCCTTCCAGTGAACACTTGCGTCGCTGCACTTTGAATTTTATAATTCGGAATACCGTATAAACATTTATATTACTCGCCAGTCAGTGCCGATCGAGTCAGTATATTTTTGAAGGCCTCACTGACTTCGACGGCTCTCCAGTCGAGCCGAGGCTTGAAGGAACTTCCAAACAGGATATGGATTGGAAAAATGATGCTTGATTAAACGGCCTCACCGGCCGGAATGTTATTTTCTTTTGCAAAATAATATTAATCTTAACAATAAGCGCTTTCATTGAAAACAACATCGCTTGACGTACCCTTTCCGATGTCGACGAACAAATTTCGTGTATTTCGCCCGCCTTATTTTCCTCTGGAGCAAAATAAAGCTTTGTTACACCCTCTGTTATCGAAGAATTCTAATATCTCGTATGTTTGAGGCCGCTCGCCACATAATATTGGTCCACCTCTAGCGACGTCTCTTGTCAGCTCTCTTGTTCTCTATATTCCCGCAGCAGTTTGTACAACTATTTACGTCACAGTGTAATATGACACTAGTTTCGGCCGCGCACAAATTGGAGCCACTTTTTAGCGCCAACAACCTAACTTTGAGACCATAAAAAAAGCATTTCGCATCGTCCCTAACACTTTAAACCTTTTATTCCAAGGTCTAAAAAGGTGAAACTTTCGATACATCAAAAAATAAATTTCATTTCATAGGCACTTTAAGTCTTACTTAAGTGCCCAGTGTAAAGAGGCCCATTGCCGTATTATTTGTTGACAGCTGGTTTATTTCAGGACTTTCTCCTTTGTGTACATTCTACATATTTGTACACTTTTGAATAGGGGCCTGGTCGCACTACAGTCAAAAACAAAAATCCGCCCGTGCAAAAATCGAGGAAAACAAAAGAAACCGCTCCGGTGGGACACGTTTTTTGTGGAATGTTTTTGTTTTTATGTCATTTTGCACGGGCTAATTTTTGTTTTTGACTGTAGTGCGACCAGGCCCTAAATTTGAAACGTGTTACATGTGCATGACCGCAGCCTTATGTAAATTGCCATTGTAGTATTGTGCTATGAAAAGAATTTTCACGATCGCTTTGGAGCATGCAGGCATGGCAAACGTGTTGTTTTAAAAGCGCACAAATATGTAGAGTGTAGACAAAAGAAAAAGTCCTGAAATAAAACAGCTGTCAACAAATAATACGGCAATAAAACTTTGGAAGACGAATGCAAAAGTCCCCTATACTTTTAATTTTATTTCGCGCCCTTAAAATGATTCAATGCACTTGAAATTTGCAGAGATAGTGCATTACATGTACAACTTTAGATCAAAAGATTTAAAAAAATTTTCATCGACTAGTTTTTAAATAAACGCTTCCCTAACAAAAGTGTTACTTCTGTGAGTAGAATGAGCATATTTAAGACATTGCTTCTGATCACATCAACTGAAATCTAGTGAAGCAAACAGGATGAGACCTTCAAGGAATGTACTTTTATGGCACATGAATAATATATGGTGAAAATATTGTTTCAATTTGTCAGGAAAACGCTGGCATCGACGAAATAACAGAAAGTTATGCGAATTTTTAAATTTTTGATTGAAAATATTCAACCCAATTTTATTCGAAAACGCTCTCATAGAATTTTTTCAAACTTTTCAGTCTTGAAGACATACATCTAGACTATAAGAAGCATACAGTCGTTTTAAAAGTTTAGGTCTAGATGTTAAGAAAATTACCAATATGCAAAAACCATGACGTCATCAGATCGTTGTTATGGTAACACTAATGTCAATCAAATATACTTTTTTGGAAAGTTTAATTTATCTCTAGTTTATGTGTGAAGCAGCTTGCCTGACCGAGCTCGGACAGTGAAGTATCAGCCTTTCAAAGTTAGGATTTTATGTCACCAAAAAACCCAGTCGAGCCACCTTAAGTTTGGTCCCTGCTTTATTAGAGAATCACTACATGAGTTTCCTCCTTGTGTTCTAAGTGCGCATTTGCAATTTTTCATATTTTGCAGGAAAAAACTATTTTGCGATTCCGGAGGACTGATATTGTCTGTTGGGATCTAATTTTTGTGATTGCGGATTGGGAGCTGCGGAAATGAAGGAAATCAGATCCACTCAACTTTCGCTTGTCGTAACGAAAGTGGCTACTTTTTGCTGACTTCTACAATTTCGCCACTGGTACTTTCTCAAAGTGACTGACTGCATCTATTGCTTGAGCTTTTGTTTTTCTGTTGAAAAACAATTTTAAAAATTCAAATTTAGTCCAATATCGTCTTATTACACAACTTTGCATTACAAAAGCAGTCAGTTATTTCACTGAAGAGAGAAAATTTGTGCGGAGAATTATGTTGCGAGAGTTTTGTTATTGTTAGAGACCAAAATCGAAAAAACTAGACTACTCCGCGCAAAACTTTCTTGCTACAAGGTTTGCTGTACAAGGTGGTTCTAACTTTTGAGTCTGTGGAGGAAATCCTAAAGTGTGACCATTCAAATAAAAGTTATTGAGCAGTACTTTCCTGTTGTACTGTTTCAGCTGTTTATTATGCTTTCTTTCCTGTGGTTCTGTTCACTTTGCTATACATTACGAGATGGTTTCATAGCAGCATCGAATATCGGCTGATCAATATTTCGGTACACGAAAATAAATTATCGAAATACCTTCAATTTTTCTCAGTAGCGTTCCTATCATTGCCGTTTAAATTGCCCTTAAATTTAAGTCAGGCCAGCCAATCGTTACTCAGAGCAAAACTGGATTTGGTTTTCTATTACAGTATCCATGAGAAAATTTGTTTTATTAATTTATGCATGCAACTGTTTACTATATATATATATATATTTTTTTTTTTTACAACTTTATTTTAAACAATACATTATTTACATAACTACAATTACGTAATGTTTAAAACACGAACAGCAGTGTTTTAT